>APFE030361802.1:0-14292 GCA_000404065.3 Pinus taeda
ATTAATTTAAAATACACACAGTGATTTTCTTTGCTTCTGGTGAAGCCAAGTCCCCGTATAAATGTATCAAATTTCTGATACCACATCCTTGGTGACTATTTTAACCCATACAGAGACTTCTTTAACTTGCATACTATTTCTTTATTACCCTTCACCACAAAGCCTTTAGGTTGCTTCATGTAGATTTCCTCTTCCAAATCCTTGTGAAGAAATGTTGTCTTCACATCCATTTGTTCTACCTCAAAATCAAAAGCAGCAGCAACACATAAAAGTAATATAATTGAAGTTACCTTGGCAACATGAGAAAAAATATCACCAAAATCAATTCCCAGGACCTGGGAATAACCTTTTGCTACCAACCAAGCTTCGTATTTCTCCACCTTCCCTTCTACATTTGTCTTCTTCTTGAACACCCATTTGCTGCCAATGGGTTTCCTTCCAGCTGGCAACTCCACCAGATCCCAAGCCTTAGTTTTGTGCAAAGATGCCATTTCATCAACCATGGCCTCTTTCCAGAGTTTTCCATCCTCTGAATCCACTGCTTCCTTCACAGTTCTGGGATCATTATGAGTAACAGACAAAGCAAAATTTGAACAGAAAGCAGATGGACTATACCTTTCTAGCTGCCTTCTTTCTCAAGCTGATCTTCTCACAGCCGGAGTTTGTGGCTCTTCATCTTCTGATTCCTCCTCTGCTACAGAGCCTGATTCTTCCTCCTTTAGTTCAAACTCTACCTTCACAGGTTCCTTTGGTTGGACTTCATGTTTAATAACATCTTTCACCTCTCTGAACACCACATCTCGACTGTACACAACCTTCCTTGGTACTGGGTTCCAAAGCTTATAACCCTTTAAACCATCCTTATACCCAATAAAGATGCACTTTTCAGATTTACTATCCAACTTGGTTCGTTTCTCCTTTGGAACATGTACATATGCATCACATCCAAATACCGTCAAATGTGAAAGAGAGGGTTTCTTAACCAAGTCCATACCTCTGTGGAGTCCTTATCCTCGCAACGCTGATGAAAGGTGATCTATTGACCAGGTAACAATGCTATCTCCATACCTTTTGCCATCAGAATTCCTGTCCTAACACCGACACCACTGAGCTCTTCCTTGCCCTTTTCAATCAACGTCTTTTATCTTCTGCAACTCCATTTTTGTGAGGTGTATATGGAGTAGTCTTTTGTTGTGCTATACCACACTTTTTACACAATTCTTCAAATTCCTTATTGCAAAACTCTCCACCGTTATCTGTCCTCAGCACCTTTATCTTCTTCTCTGTCTGGTTTTCCACCAGAGCCTAAATTCTTTAAACTTGTCAAATACTTCAGGTTTCTTCTTAAGGAGATATATCGATGTATTCCTTGAGAAGTCATCTATAAATGATACATAGTACACAGACTTACCCAGTGATGGAACCTTCATAGGTCCAAACACATCATTGTGCACAAGCTGTAATATTTGTTTCGCCCCCTTATCACTAGAGGGGAAACTCACCTGATTCTTTTTCCCATATCCATAATTTTCAAAGAAATCAAAATCCAGAGAACTATTACTCATATCTTCTACCATACCTTTACCATGAAGTATTTGAAGGCCCTTCTCTCCAATATGTCCAAGCCTTTGATGCCACATCATGGTCTTCTCTCCAGAGGCCACCAGATTTTCTGCTCCACTTTCAGGAACCACAGAATTGTTGCACCCTTCAACAACAGTGCTACCTTGTAGCTTGTACAAAGTTCCATTCCGAACTCCCCGCATCAATGCCAGTGCTCCTTGAATCATCTTATAGGTATCCTTCTCAAACACTATTTTTACAACTGCATCATCTAGCTTGCTTACAGAAATCATATTTCTAGCCAACGCAGGAATATGTAGAACACCCGTAAGTGTTATAATCCTTCCACCTTGCAACTTCAACTTTACTTTTCTGAAACCAACGATTCTAGCCTTCTTTTCATCCCCCTGGAAGACATCACCACCATCGAATTTCTCATACTCGCAGAACAACTTTCTTTGGGGAGTGAAGTGAAAGGATGCACCTGAGTCAATCAACCATGCCTCATGGTCTACATGTGTACTTGAAGAAGCCAAGTACACATCCCAACCTTCATCTGAGGTGGTTTTTTCCTCTGCAGAAGGAGCATCATTAGATCCCTTTCCTTTGTCAGGAGTTTTAGATTTATAGTCCCTTTTGTAGTGTCCTTCCTTTCCGCATTTCTAGCACATCACCTTTATAGGTCTTCCTGGAGATTTAGATCTCCCTCTAGATTTTGATCTCCCACTCGATGACTTATTTTTGTTTCTGTTCTGGGACCATCCTCATACAGACAAGGCATCACCATTTCGGCTCTCCATATTTTTCTGTCTCATCTCCTATATCAGCAAGGATGAGACTATTTCATCAAATTGTAAGGCAGTTGCATTGCTACCTATTGCAATAACCAGACTATCACATGAATCTAGTAGATAACACAACAAACTGATGCACTTATCTTCATTTGAAATTCTAATATCAATATATGCTAATTGACTTACCACAGTATTAAATGCATTCGGATGCTTTGTCACCGAGTCTCCATCTTTCATCCTCAGGTTATACATATTTTTCCGCAGGAACAATTTATTCACCAGAGACTTAGATTGGTACAAAGTCCTTAACTTGTCCCACAAAGCCTTCGTCGTAGCTTCCCCTAATACATTCAACAATACTGAATCTGATACACACAATCGTATTGTGCTCTTTGCCTTCCGATCCAACTTCTTCCATTCTTCATCGGACACTCCTATTGGTTTAGTACCAGGATCTACTGTGATCCACCGATCTTTATCCACCAATATATCCTCCATCTTGAGTTTCCACAACTCAAAACTCTGACCATTAAATTTCTTGATCTCTATCTTTCCACTGCTCGCCATCTTCTTTCACCATCAGAATCGATCTCGCAGATATCCCACTGAATAGGATCTACCACAGGCCTGAGAAAAACCCCTCAGCAATAAAGGCGTCCCCTTGAAGCCAAAACAACTTTGATACCAAATGTAGGTTTTAACCCCGTACAGAAATTACCTGCACACGGATTCTAAAAAGAAAGAAAATAAACAATGCGAGAGCATAACACATAAAACACATATACACAAATATTTTCCCCTGGATCCCAAAACCGGGACTACCAGCTTGATTTTTCATTGAGTTCCTTTCAATGTTACAATACATATTTATACATGTTGAAGCATCCAATACCATGGACTGAAAACTATCGCGTCCAAAACCATGGACCGAAAACCATAGGTAGGTTTTCCCAACCTAATATAGGGTCCAAAAAAAAAAATCTGGGGCGTTGCCTTGGACCCTGTAGAGGGGGGCTACTCACCCCCCTCAAACCCCCCGGACAGGGGGGCTACCGCCCCCCCTGTGACCCCCCCACTACATAATCGGCGCAATAAAGGGGGGGCTCTGCGCCCCCTCTAAGCCGCCGTTTAACTACGTAGGCTAGTCATGGAAAGAATATAACAAAACCCAACAGGATGTTGGACAAAGTATTCCTCATATTTATGCAACATTGGATAATATGTAGGTTGATCATCAGGCATCTATTATCGAGATGGAAGGTAAGCTTTGTGATCAAGTGTAACAACCCTGGGTTAAAATTTCATGTAATAAAGTTAATAAAGGAAAAATAAGACCAAGGTCATGGGACACTTATTCCAAGCTGAATGTTGAGAAAAGTATCATAATGGGCATCACTTATTTTTTATTATGGATAAAGGGAAAAAGACATTGGCAATTTCTTGAAAAGGAAAAAAGGAATTATAGTCATTTTATTTATGAAATTAAGTTAAATTAGGAGAAAAGGGAGGTGAAATATCATAGGTTGCATGTGAGGAGGAAATTGAAGGAAAATGGAGGAAAAATGAAGAAATTAGAGGCAACAATAATAAAAAGGCATTAGAGCATCAGTTTGGGGCCTTTTGTCAGTTGAGTTTTGGAATTGGTTTCAGAGAGGAGAAGAGCACCAAGAGGAGAAAGAAAGCAAGCAAGCAAAGTAAGGACAAGAAAGAAGAGGAAAGTAAGGATTAAGCAAGGGAAATTTGGATCAAAGGGCTTCAACGGCAATACTTGCAGGTAACAGGTTGCATGTATGATTTTCTAGATGGTTTTGGAATACATGGTACATGCATATGTGTATTTGGTTCATTTGTTGTCACTGGCATGGGTTTTTTCGGGTTTTCTAGTGGTTTCAACCTTGCCTTGCCATTTATAGATATGCATGGTGTGATGGGATTCATTGGCTAAGATTTGGATTGTCATAAGGGCTTGGATTCGGGTGAGGTGGTCTCAGGAAAATCCCAAGGGTTGGGGGTGGAGATGGTTTTCTTTGGGAAGCCCTCAATATTTGGGTGGAGACAGTAAAATTCCTCAAGGGATGGTGAAGGAATTCTGAGGCATCTAAGATTGGTCTGGTTTTGTGATCTCAGGACTAGTTTAGGTGGGATCACATTATTATGAGGGTGGAGGTGGTTTTTAACCTTTGGATTCGCTTTGTTGTTTATGGATTGGTTTATCCCATGAAATCCCACATTAATGATTGGAGTATGGCATGGGGGTGATTGGATGAAAGAAAGATTTGGTTCAACCCAATCTATTGTTAGGTGGTATATGGAAGTCCCTGACTTGGTTGGCTTTTGCATTTGTTAATAAGAGCTAAGTTACTATTGTCTTTTATGAGTGAATGTACTTGTTATTATGTGGCTTTGATGTTTGTATTATCATTGTTATTAATCTAGTTATATGTTGGTTATAAGCATGGTTTTATGACATATTTTAATCATGGCTCTTATCATGTTTGTCTAGAAAATGAATGGTTATTGAATGCATGAAATATCGATTTTATGGTAGCTATTGTGAGAGGGCATTAGACCTTGTTGATGATTCTTAGATAATTTTCATATCTCTTTGTTCAGATATGCATCCATGACATGTAGATTTCATGTTCACTATGTATTTGACATAATGATTGTCATGGTTAAACCTGGTTAGGTAAAGTCCTTGTCTAAATTTTGTGTAAAAGGATTTGTCATTTTGTCATTTATAATTTCTAAAATTTATATCAAGTTCTGGGTAGAGGTATGGATCCTATCCCTGAAAAAGTGACTCAAATCTAGGGGTCGCATGCACAGAAATGGATGATTTATACTACAGTCACTAGGAGGTTGGGTCATTCATGCAACTAGAGGCCTAGAATCATTAGATTGCCTTTTTATCAAGCATTTGAGAGTCTAGATCACTAAAAAGTCAAGTTGGCTTAGGGCTTGGGCACCTAAAGTGGTGGATCAAGTCCTGGGGATCTTGTAGCTCCTCCGGAAGGTCAATAAAGTTTTGGTTGGTCAATTCCACTTCCTTAATTGTACATAAGGATTTGAGTCATGTCATAGTATCCCTTCACTCATATTTACCCTGAGAGGTCAGTGAAAGTGGGTAAATGTGGGAGGAGGTTTTACAAGGTGGTATCCGAGCAAGTTGTGCTTTCTTTGGGTAAATTATGATACCATGGGGTGGTATCAGAGCATGGTTCAATACTTAGACTAGATGGGTTAGATGCATGTGGCTATGCATGCATTGTCATGGTTATGGTTTTCATGCATTAGGTCATGGTATGCAGTTGGTATTTTCATGCATGATGTTTAAATATTGATATGATTACGATTATACATGTATTGTGCTAATGTGGAATGATTTTGCAGATGAGATAAGCCTCCCATGAATGTCATTGAGGTATGGTTTTGATTATGGTGTCTATTTGGTTTATCTAACATAGCATGCTTGTAGGAAGAAGAGAATTAAAGATGATGAGGCCCAGGAAAGACTTGCAAGGGTACAAGAAAAATAAGTAGAGGTAAATGCATTGATCCTTCAAAGTTTGTCAGGCTTGTAGAGATAGGGACGATTGAGGATTAGACATGAATAATAAGAGAAGACTAATAGAGCATATGGTAGCAGGTCTTGATCAAGATACAGGTTAAATAGAGGGTACACATTAAGAGGTAGAAGATCTTTGGGTACACCTGACAAGAGTACTGACATGCATGGGTTTCATTCTAGTTCCTAATCCAGGAGACATCAACAACATCACCTCCATCATACTTATAGGAGGAGTGAGTACTTTCCATAGGAGTTCAAAAAATTCAAGCCTACTACATTTGATGGAAAGATGAAGAAGTCAAAAGATGCAAAGGTATGGTTGCTTGGGATGAAGAAATTATTCAAATTACATAATTATTAAGAGAATGTGAAAGCCAAAATAACTACCTTTAGTCTTAAAGGGAAAGCATATATCTAGTGGGAAGATGTGAAGCATGTCATAGGCATTTGATAAGAAGATTTGATTTGGGATGAGTCTGAGAGACTCTTCAAGAAGAATTACCTATCTAAAAGATATTATGATGACAGAGCTAAGGAGTTTTATGAGCTACAGATGGTTTCCATGACAAATGATGAGTATGCTAGTAGGTTTTTGGAGTTGTTGAGTTACGTTTCTTACCTAAAGGACGATAAAGAAAATATTTAAAGGTTCATTAGTGGGTTTCCAGCAGCATATAGAGACCAGATTGAGTTTGATAAGCCTCGATCGTTGGAGGAATCCATAAGGAAACTGAAGCATTGTTATGAGAAATCAAAGCGTAAAGTTGAATCTAAGCATAATTTGAAGGGGAATGAGAAAGTTAAAAGGAAGTGGCCAATGGAGTAGGGAAGACCTCAGGATGCAAGTCAAAAAGAGAATGTTGTTCCATAAAAAAGGATTAATGTAGTTGAGAAGGTACATGGGTCACAGCTTGAAGAGATTCAAAATGGAGGTGATGGTAGAGGACTATTGTACTGTTGGATCTGTGGCAAAGATCATCACAAGAAGGACTATCCATTTTACGAAGGTGGTAGGGCTCAGATCTATAGTGCTCAAGACGCGCAAACTGTTGGGGATGTTGGTCATAGTATTCATTAATATATGCAATTGTGGAAAACAACCAAGAAGATCACAAGGCATCCATTATTGATATGGAAGGTAAGCTATGTGATCGAGTTATTTCTATTTTGATTGACCTTGGATTGAATTATAGTTTTGTTAATCCTGACCTGGTAGATAAGTGTGGCTTGAGAAAAGAAGTGCATGTAGAGTCATGGTTGGTGCAGTTGGCTATAGGTACTAAGAAGAGAGTTCATCATTGGGTAAGAGCTTGTGCATTTGAGCTGAATGGTATACCTACATCAACACATCTAAATGTGCTTCCATTTGGATCATATAGCATGTTTTTGGGTATGGATTAGTTGTATCTCCACAAGACCAAAGTAGATTGTTATGACAAGGATATTGAGTGCTTGGATGATAATGGGGAAAATAGAATGTTGTAGGGAAAGAAGAAGCCTACATCAGTAAGGATGGTTACAGTTATGTAGGTGAATCACAGTCACAGGAAGGGGTGTGTATTGTTTCTAGTTCATATTTCCAGTGACAAGGGTAAGGATGTTGAGGATGTGGAAGTCCTCAAGAGGTAACCTCTATTGCAGTGGTTTCATGATGCCTCCCAACAGGGAAGTGGAATTTTCTATTGAGTTGATATCAGGAGGAACACCAACATCAGAGGAACCTTACAGGATGAGCATGCCAAAGCTAGTCAAATTGAATTTACAGTTGAATAAAATTCTTGATAAGGGATACATTAGGCCAAGTGTATCACCTTGGGGTGCACTGATATTGTTTGTGAAGAGGAAGGATGGTACTCTTAGGTTATGTATTGATTATAGACAGATGAAAAAGGTGAAAATCAAGAACAAGTATCCATTGCCAAGGATCGATGACTTGTTTGACCAGTTGAAGGGAGAAGTAGTGTTCTCAAAGATTGATTTGAGATTAGGGTATCATAAAGTACGCATCAAAGAGGAGTACATCCACAAAACTGCTTTCCAGTTCAGGTATGGGCATTATGATTTTTTTGTCGTTCCTTTCAGTTTGACTAATTCTTCAACTACTTTCATGTGCTTGATGAATAGTGTGTTGCGTCTTTATCTGGACAAGTTTTTTATTGTATTCATTGATGATATATTAATATATTCTAAGAATGAGGAAGAGCATGTATAACACTTAGCAACAATATTGAGATTTCTAAGAGAGCATCAGTTGTATGCTAAGCTTAGTAAATGTAGTTTCTTTCAAACAGAGGTACGTGAATTTGGAAAAGATAAGATCTATCATGGAATGAGAAAATCCTAGGAACGTGGATGAGGTTAGATCATTCATAGGTCTAGCAGGTTACTACAAGTGGTTCATCTAGAAATTCTCACGGATTGCACATCTTATTACATCATTGCAGAGGAAAGGAAAGAAATTTTAATGGACAAAGGAATATGAAGCAATTTTTGAGTTGTTGAAGTAGTTGCTTACAAACTCTCTAGTTATAAATATTGTAGTTATAGATAAAAAGTTTTTTGTGTTCACAGATGCTTGGAAGAGAGGACTTGGTGGAGTCTTGATGCAGGAGGGATAGGTGGTGTTCTATGAGTCAAAGAAATTGAATGAGAATGAGAAGAACTATGTGACACATGATCTTGAGTTGGAAGCTATTATTTATGCATTGAAGATGTGGAGACACCATCTTCTTGGAAGGAGGTTTGCGTTTATGAGGGATCATAGTGGGTTGAGATATCTATTTGACAACCTCTTGTGAATTTCAAGAAATATAGATGGTTTAATATCCTTAGTGAGTTTGAATTTGAGATTAGATACATTAAAGAAAAGGAGAACTGGGTTGCAGATGCTCTTGGTAGGAGAGTGTAGGTAAACCATGTTGAGTTGTAAACTCTTATGGGATAGATTTACAGGATCAAGTCTTATAGGCAGGACATCGAAATGACATGTATCAGTAGCTTAAGCACATGTTATAGTAGGGTATTGGTGAACATGATGTGGATTATCGTCTCACATCAGATGGCTTGATGAGATTTAGGGATAGGATCTATGTGCTAGATGACAGTGAGCTCAAGAAGCTTATCTTGAGGGAATTTCATGTTAAGGCATATTCAAGTTAGCCGAGATATTAGAAGACATTGACAGTTGTGAAGAAGTTCTACTATTGGACGAATTTGAAGAAGGAAGTGGCAAAGTTTGTTTCTAGATGCCTGGACTGTTAGCAGGGGAAAGATGAGTGTAAGCACCTAGCTGGTTTATTACAACCTATTCCAATTTTAGAGTGGAAATGGGAGGTCATTTCCATGGATTTTATCATAGGTTTTCTGAGGACATCGAAGAAACATAATTCCATTATGGTTTTCATTGATAGGTTGAACAAGGTAGCTCACTTCATTCTAGTGAAGACTACTTATTCAACTAGTGAAGTAGCACAATACTTCACGAGGGAGATAGTGAGGTTGCATTATGTTCCGAAGAGGATTGTGTAAGATATATATGCCAAGTTCACTTCCAAGTTTTGGAAGGAGTTGTGTGTAGGTTTGTGTATAAAGTTGGTGTTCAGTACAACTTATCATTTGCAGACAGATGGGGAGACAAAGAAGGTCAACAAGATACTAGAGGATATGTTGAGGATGTATGTCATGCACCAACAGAGGAGATGGGAGGAGTATCTTCCATTGGTTGAGTTTTCTTACAACAATGGTTATCAAGAGTCACTCAAGATGACTCCATTTAAGGAAATCTATGGGCGAAGTTGTAATACTCCTATCAGCTAGAGTGATCTAGTGAACAATGTACTTATAAGAATAGATGTCGTTAGAGATTGAATAGGAAATGCAGGTTATCAATAAGAATCTAAAGGAAACACAGGATAGGCAGAAAAGTTATGCATATCAGCATAGGGAATTTAAGGAGTTTCAGGTTGGGGAACATGTGTATTTTCACATCAAGCCCAAGAAGAGCTCCTTCAAGATTGGGTTGTGTGCCAAGTTGGCATCTTTGTATTATGGGCCTTTGATTTCTTTGAGAGGATTGAACTAGTGGCCTAAAGACTTACACTGCATTTGACAATGAAATTCAATGATGTTTTCCATGTTTCATTGCCTAAAATATATGTAAAAGATTTTGATCATGTGATTGATTGGTCTATATTGAAAGTGGATCCAGAAGGACAATTCTAGCTAAAACCTTAGTGCATATGGCAATGGAGACATCTCATGCTCCAGAACTGAGAAATCAAGAAAGTTAAAGTGTAGTGGAAGAACTTTGGGCCTAATCAGATGCAGGTTATGTATCCTTCATTATTTTCCAGTGGAGGAAAATGAGTTTTGGTATATGTACACATTTATGTATGGTTGCTATTGTAAATACCACAACGAGTTATGTTATAAAGCTCTAATAAGTGGTATGGTTGTCATGTTTGTCACGATGGTTTCACTTTTGAGAAGGTTATTCATTGTAAATACTACATCGAGCTAAGTTATAAAGCTCCATGGGCAATATGTTTTGTTTTTTAGCGGTCTTGCTAGTTATAACTGTCATAGAACACCGAGGATGGTGTTCCCCTAAGGGGGAGGTGTTGGAGAGGTAAATCCCCTCTATGGATAGAGGCGATTCCTACAAGCCCAAAGCGGGTCTAGCAACAATCAAACAATGCTATCACACAAGTTCCTAATTGCAAATAAAAGGTAGGTGATGAAGACCTACTTGAGTTCCAATGCTTTCGTTTGTAGAAGAGATGTCGCCCACGTTCCTTTGCCTTGGTCAGCCACAATCTTCCACTATCCTCATGAATGGACACCTGCACACACAAAGAGAACAACACAAACACAAGTGTGAAATCTAATATATGCAATTATACATTAGTCAGGAAGGATATAATTCAACATCAACCATTACAAGTACAACGAGAATGGAACAATAATGATAGTCATCTATTATTAATAATCAACAAAGGAGAATACAACCAGCGTCCTGACGTCAAGTCCTCCTTTGGCTGGGTGCTCAGCTACACAAGTCTTGCAAAGCTTGAAGGGATGAGGGACAAGCTCTCTCTCTCTTTAGTAACAAGGTCTCCTTACTTAGGTAAAGCCTTATGGACACAAAGAAGGCTCTTGCAACTCCAATCTCTTGATATCTTCCTTTCAGCACAAGTATTGCCACTAGAATCAGACTAGAACTAGCTTGCTCAAGGCATGGAGACAAGCTTTTATAGATGAAAAGGAGAAGAGAAAGATCAATCACAACAATAATGGATTTGGCCTCATCACTTGGAAACTTCTATGGAATGGTGGCAAACTACTTCCCATTCAAGGAGATTCGAAGCCAAACCATCTTCACTTAACTTGGATGTAGTTGGTGAATGAGTTGGATAGAACTTTCGAAGATAGATTGGTTAAAAAATTTGCCCAAAAAGGTTGGCGCGATTGTGACTTTGGGACAGAGCGCTAATGGCGCGCCCATTTTATAGGATTTTCCCCATTGGCGCGGGCAAAACACAGTGGGTCAGCGCTATTGCAAAAAGGGATGTTTTTAAGGGCAAAGAGCAGGAGATGTCTTCAGGGCATATGAAGCTCATGTTCAGAGGTGAATAATGCAAGTGGTTTCAAGTCTTGTCACTTCTCACAAGTCTTGAAATGAGTCCTCGAAGGTGTAGGAGAGGGGTAATAGGGACGGTGACAAACGGTGACAAATTACTGTGTAACAGATTCCCCCTAAAGCATGAGGCCCGAGGGAGAGAGAGGGGTGAAGCGCTTTACAAGAACATGTGTGACTGAAAACACTGCCGTCGGAGAACCTGCGAAAGGAAGTACATCTGATATCTCAAGTACATGATAGATGTGGTATGGGCGCAACCATCCGTAACAGAGTATATACAACTGGATCCCAGGTATGGACGCAACCATCCGGTGAGGATCTATAAATGGACTCAGGTATGGTCGCATCCATCCAATAAATGAGTCATGTAATGATTACAATAATCCACAAAATGCAACCCGGATTTCAATATGCACAATCCAGGGTCTTGCGCTCCAACTCGACTCAAACACAGTACAAGTTCAAGCATGTGAATACAGGAGTTGAAGTCGAACATGCATGAACATCATCTGATTACCAGTCAATGATGAAAACTGTTAATAGATGCGAGAGGGGCCACCAATAATGACGATGGTCCTCAAGGTACGATAGGTACAATCCACGGTATGTGAATCAATGAGCCGGTGTCGAACACTCGTAGAATCATCTGATCGGAGGCCAATGATGAAAACCTCTCGTCGAACACGAAGAACCTGCCATTGAGGCATGCACGCTCCAAGGTACCTGAAGGGGGTCTCTAGGTCATCTTCCTGGATAATGAGCTGAAGTTGACAGGAAGTGATCTTGATCGAAGGTGGGCCATAATGTTTCCCACATCATCGACACGAGACGGGGAGAGACAATATGTTTTGTGTGGGATATCGGAGGGAGGTTGAGTATTCTGCAGAGGTCAACTTCTCTTGAACATATCGGCGGCACAACGACAGATTTGGCAGTATTTGAGGTCAAATGATCAGGGGTTATGATGACGAGACGATGAGCAGATGAATGGTCAAATAGGATAACCCAAACCCGTGGAGGCAAATGTGAAGCGAGATGAGATTTCCCCACCCAGACACAAATGCAGAAAGTGCCATGTTCAAGAGCGACATACTGCCGATGACGACGATTATGATTCCTTTATTCCCCCACCATTTCTGGCGAGTACCCCAATTATTTTTTGGATGGCAAGCTTGACGGGGATAGCATATGCTTGAGAGGCGTCATCATGACGAAAACCCGATGCCATTAAAGTTTTAACGAGTTTGAAAAAGGAAAAACTCGCTGTCTTTTCATGTTTAGAGAGTTTGAAAAGACAGCAAAAAGAAAACTCCAGGGGTGTCCTTTTTCGTAAAGTTGTGTCTCTCGAGCCTGAAAAAGTATAAAACCATGCTTGAAAGAACCGCCCAGCCATTACGACCAAGGAGTACTTTTCGTGAGTAGTGACACCGACCTGAAAAAGTAAAAAAGTGATCGATATCACGTCATTTCGTAATCGTTAACGAACCCGAAATGAGAAGGGTCCGACAATCTTTTCGTTTTTACACGGTCGGAAAAGGGTTTAAAGATGACCGCCTCTCATCTACGTTTAGCGAGTCGAGAGGAATAACTCGGCAATCTTTTCATATTTAAACGGTCAGAAAGAACTGAAAGAAGACCTCCATTTTTATTCTCTTTAACGAGTCAAAAAGGAAAAAGACTCGGCAATCTTTTCATATTTTACGAGTCAGAAAAGAGCTTAAAGGTGACTCGTCTGTGGGTTCATTTTTACACAAGATTGAACCATGGAGAACTCTGCTTGGATGCAGTTTCATGTTTACACAAGCTTGAAACGAAAAATTGTGCTTGTTATAAGTTCGCATGCCCCCAGCATAATGACGCAAAACGAGGTACATGCCCCCCAAGCTTCATTACATTCAACGAAGTGGATGGAATGAAGGTTCACTTTCAAGATCTTGGAACGACTTGACTTGTATTTTACGAGATCTTAATCAAAAGACTCGATGTGGAAAGGGGGTTGTTTCATTTTTTAATGAGGTTGACACAGTAAAAGAACTATCCTCATAACCCTTGTTTCATTTTTTAACGAGCTTGACACAAGATCAAGAACTATGCTCGAGCAGATTGTTTTGTTTTGTAATGAGGTCGCCACAAGATCAAAACTATCCTCGGTACACCTAATTTCATTTTTTAAGGAGCTTGACACAGGAAAGCGAACTATGCTCTGACCAGACCTAGTTTCATTTTTTAAGGAGCTTGACATACGAAAGCGAACTCTGCTCCAACCGAACTTCATCATAATGAACAGGAAGTTGCTGCTTCCAAGAGTGTCACTCCCGATGGAAGGACCACATCTTGGAAGTCAGGACCCAATGCCCCCAGGACACTATGTACGACGGCAGCATCACTAGATACAAGCACAGGATAGGTGGCCACGTAGTTGATTTGCGGGGGGCAGATACAACTGCTGGAAAAAAACTAGGAGGGGACGACAACTGCGCAGGAGGCATCGGGGGACTAACGAATGACAATTGATCGATAGTCACCATTCTTCCATTGTGTGGAAAGAAAACCACACGGAAAAGCGAAGAGACAAGGGCCCCCATAGCATAAACATAGTCGCGACCAAGGAGAAGACTGAAATCTAAAACACCTTGGGTAACCAACACATCGATATAGACGGTTTTACCTCCCAAAGTAATAGGGAACTTCGGGAGGACTCCTAGAGATGGACAGCCTCCTCCGTC
>APFE030361804.1:0-17883 GCA_000404065.3 Pinus taeda
AATATTTTAAAAAAAATGGAGCTATCTAATGAGGTAGAGGAATTGCCTACACAGCCAACCGTGGCTGGAATTTGGGCAAAAAAATTTCAAAAAATCTTGTAGAAACAGTGTTTGAATCGTGTTTTTGATGGTGGAAATGGATTCAACACCATCAAAAAAGTCTAGGACACCTAAACATGTTGGGGAAGTTTAACAACTATAACTTGGATTTACAAAAAAACTTTGCTAGATTTTCTCTAAATATGACCAGAATTTCCATAGCTTATGGGAAACTCCTCCGCCCATTAGAGACTACGCGAAAAAAAAATGATACATTTCATTTTTACCTATTATAAAACTAAAACTTAAAATTACTTTAAAATAATAATAATAATATAAATCAGACTAGATTTTAACTAAAAGAAATCAAAACTAAAAAAGAGAAAGAAAGACCAAAAAGGAAAAAAATAATAGCAAAAATATTTCTAGTTAAATCCTATTTCTACCATGTACTTCACCAAAACCTCTTTTTCACATGAATAGTCAAATCATCCTTTTTTCCCCTGGAACTTCTTGGTTATTGAGCCAAGCAGTTCACAATCAAAATCAAATCAAACGTATCAGGTATACTTCACATTATCTAACAAAGGTCCATCAAATTTTTTTGTTTGGTATGGGAGAGATGTCTAATGTTGTGCAGGAGCGTACTGGTCCCACCAAACCACCAAAAGTTGAGACTTGTATAACTAATATTTAAACAAAAATAAATAACATTAAGCGCAAATATGTTTAAATTTATGTCAAAAATTTCCCTAAACATTGACTCGGCCCACAACTGACCATAGATAGTATCTTAATACTTAAGAGTACAAATCATATTGACCAAACTAGAAAACATATAAAACCATAAATCATTCCAAAATGGTCTATTCCAGAAGTACAAAGTAGCAAAATAGCAATCACTTCAACCCAGACTCATCAGAACTAAAGCTATGTATCCCAAATAAACATCCATACGTGCACATAATAAAAGTGAACCCCCACTCATCAAAATTGAAGCTATGTATCCAAAATAAATATCCATACCTACAAACAATAAAAGTGAATGCATGTCAACCATAATTGTTGTGTTATTCAACATTTAAACCTTCTTTGTTCAATAAATGACAACCAACCTAATAACATTTAAACCTTCTTTGTTCAATAAATGACAACCAACCTAATAACATTTAAACCCGTTGTGTTCAATAAATGACACCCAACCCATTATATTTCCCATTAAAATAGATCAAAGCACATGGATCAACAAAAAATAAATTTTCAACCATTGGATCATATCCAATTAAATCCAGATCACACATTCAAAAAGCAGCCATTGCAATCCATGTCCATCCTTGCCACTAATTAAATTCAAGTGCAAAAAACTATAAAAAAAAAATTCAACCACTCTAAAGTTGCGTGTTTAACCATCAATGTATTCACCAACCCTAAACCATCACAGAACATTTGACAATATATTCAGGTTAGTTATTTCAATTACAACACATTTTTCTTATAGTTTTATTTTCATTTCTCACAGTTTTTAGTTATTTCAATTACAACACATTTTTCTTATAGTTTTTTTTTTCATTTCTGACAGTTTTTATTTCAATTCTTACAGTTTCATTTTAATGAGAATATATAAATTTTCTATTTTTCTATATTCCGAATTATTTTAAAGTTGATTGGAAAATATGACACAATCATAATGAAGATTATTGGCTGGTATGGATAGCTATAGATGAAAAAGAATAGAACTAGTGGAGATAAACTTTCAATTGAACTCACAATTACAAATACATATTCTAATTCAAATAACAGTTTATAAAAAAGAACTAAACCAGATCAACATCTTAACGAGAAAGTGAATTGTAAGAGTACCTAACCTCACACCACATATGAAACCTCATTTATTGCAAGTTAACTTAGAAGACAAATAGAGTGCATATGCTTCTTGTTTCTTTCTTCTTTAATGTTCTTTCTTCTTTAATGCTTTGCGTGTTAAAATTTGTATAAATTGTGCTTACATCACTGTCAACCAAATCATGTATAAATGTTGACTATGCCATGCCAACTCTCCAAATATAGAATGTAAGGAAATTTGCCGCAATGATTTGGAGTTGATGAAATGTTGTGCAAACACGATCGATGATGCTTCTTGCTATATGGCTGACAACACTAGAAGGTAAGAAGATTCCTAAGGAACCATTAAACAGAGAGAATAGTTCTTGTTTTGTAGGGTAATGGAAAATAATTTCATATCTATTAGATGGTTGGATAAGGGCTAAAAGAATTTATGTAGAGTATATTGGCTAAATCACAAGAAATGAATTGCACTGAATAATGAGATTAAAGACGTATTGCAATGAATAATGAGGTTAAAGATGTGTAGTAGTTTTCCTTTGCACTTGTACATCAAAGTCTTGATTGGAGGTGCAATCCATTCTTGATTCTAGCATTTGGGTAGTGAAACACTCAGTAACTAGTTTGCAAGACTTCTTTTGATTTTAAATGGTATTCTTATTCATTTTTGTATGTAATTCTTCACGCTTGCAATCTGTTGTGTGATCCAAGAATTAAATTGACAATGAATAAATTATGTTTATAAAATAGTTATGTAGATAAGATTGATGACATTCTCCTAAGTCATGCTTGTGATTAAATCTTATTGTAAACAAAGTAGAGTGTCCCAATGGCCAAGGAAAGTTCTAGGTATGTGAGAAATCAGTTGGATGATTGCAAAACCACATAACTTGATAATACGAGTTGTTTCCTTTCTAAAACAATTGTTTTAGAGGATTACTTAAACCTTATAAATGATGGTATTTCTCAATAACATAAAATAAACCTGATAAATGATTTTGTTTCTCAATAATATAAAAGACATGACTGTTAGTTCTCTCTCAATAACATAAAAGAGATGATTGTTAGTTTGCTTATTGATTGAAACAGCCTATGTTAATGCTTAGAGATAAACAATATTTTAAGAAAACCAAATAGATAATAATGGATGAGGGGTTGACTCTATATATCATTGGCATTGCCTCTCTGAACAAGGAAGGTCATTTCTTTATTTATTTTGAGATATTACATCTTGGATGTTATTTTTTTAATCAGCTTAGCCACATATGTCATACAGACATGGAGGTTGATCCACCCTGCATTGAAAGACCAATTCACTTCTCTTAATGCACTAATATAATTTTTTAATATATGAAAAACTTTTATTACATTAAAAAATATCCCACATCTTTGGCTTGTGACATTTAACCAACGTAGACAATAACCACCATTATCTTGGTATGCACTCTAGCAAAGACTTCACCCATTGGCCACACTATAATCTACTTGTTAACTCCACCCATATCTCACTTTCTTATAAGTTTCACAAATAACTCTATAAGCATGAATCTAGAACTTGTAAACTAAGCCATCAAATATCATCAATGACCTCATTGATCCAGTTGCTACTACCACTACCTTGCTACAAACATGATGTGTAGGGGGGTGCCTTGCATGAGGGTACACAGAAAGGCGCTCAATGCTCCTTGACAAATTACAATATTCCCAAAGAAGAAGGGGGGCAGAGACAACTTGCCACCCTTGAGTTAATTTCAAGGACAAAATTTCAAGAAGTGAAAAGGCTGGAAAGAGCCCACACCAAAGGGCATAAACATTACTAATTAAAATATAAATAATTTGAAATGAACAAACCTTATGAAAGGGATGTAATTTTTATAAAGAGATACCAATAAATATATGTATTATGGATATCTACGTGCCTATCATACGAGGCATGTAAAATTAGTAATCAAACATTGCTCAATCAACTTTTACTATGCAAAGAGAACATGTAGATAAGTAGAATGTAACCTTTATAAGGAGATACCAATAACTATATGTATTAAGGACATCTAGATGCTTATCATACAAGGTATGTAAAATTACTAATCAATCTTAGATAAAACATATTTTTCTCTACAAACTGAACATGTAGATAGCTTGGATATAACTTTTATAAAGAGATACCAATAATGATATGTATTGAGGACATCTCAATGCCTATCATATCAAGCATGTAAAATTAGTAATCAAACTTAGCTCAAACTTATTTTTCTCTGCAAAGAGAACATTTAAATAACTCACGCTCTAAAGAGGCTCTAGCTCAATGTAGCCCCAAATAAGAGAGATACATCTAGAACACTATCTCCAATTACACGAAATAGAAAACAACAAGAAATAAGTTTCTAGAAATGAAAATAGCTAGGGTATAGTATCAAGGAAACGTGAGGTAAACATCTTAATAAAATATACTAAAGGAACAAACACTAAATCCTAATGAACAAAGGAATAAAGGAACAAAGGAACAAACCCCAAACCCTGCAAGAAATACTTTATAAGCTACAAGAAAGTTGAGAAATCGTAACAGAGGGCAAAAATTCACAGCAAATCTAAATAGAGGGAAGAAATTTAGAACGAATTTAAGTGTTGCTTGACTAATGTAAGGGAAAACCTTCAAATTCCAAAATTCCCGAATTCCAGACAGGGGAAAACTTTCAAATTCCAAAATTCCAAAATTCCAGACAACAACATTGCAACGAAAGCTAAATTCACAAATTCCAGATAGAAAATTGAAGTGTTGAAGAACACAATAGCTAAATTCCCAAATTCCAAACAACAATAGTGCAACTAGAGCTAAATTCACAAATTTCAGACAACAAATTTAAGTGTTGAAAAGCACAATACTTAAATTCCCAAATTCTAAACAAAAACAGTGCAACTAGAGCTAAATTCACAAATTCCAGAAAACAAATTTAAGTGTTGAAGAACACAGTAGCTAAATTCCCAAATTCGAGACATCAAATTTAAGTGTTGAAGAACACAGTGGCTGGTAGGATTTAGAATCCTACCAGGAGATCCACAGAAGCCACCTGCATTCCCAAATGTCCCTCAGACCTCTCCACATTTCTTCTGCAATAGCCACCTGCAACACAAAGTTGTAAACACAGGGACGAATTAGAATTTGGAGAAAACCTAAAAAAATTGAAAACAAACCCATGATTTCGCAAAGTTACCTCCATTGACCTTGAAACCTGCATGTCGACCACTGAACTACATAGAATCTCCAATTGGCTCCTTCCCAAACAACAGGGTGGGATGACGAAATAACATGGCAAGTATTTGTAAACCCTTGACAGTGCAAAACAAACAACAACATCGGCAACCATAAATCCCCCTCAAAATATGTCAAGCAACCACAACATCAACCCTAAACTGAAGATCAAAGTTCAGGGAAAAAAGGATCGAAGATGCATCCTAAAAAAAAATAAAAAAATTTGGATGGTACAATGGTACCATCAAATTTAATTTTTTTTTTTTAAGGATGCATCTTCGATGCTTTTTTCCCTAAACTTTGATATTCAATCCTTTTTTTCCCTGAACTTTGATCTTTGATCCTTTTTTTTTTCTTTTTTTTAGGTTCCCTCCTAATTGAGACCTCGGTGATAAGCCCTATTTCAAATAGAGATAGGAACAGACATGCGATGTTAGGCATGGTCAAGCAAGCACAAGATAAACCCTAAACATCGAAATAACCCCTACAAACAACCTCGCTCTGTGATTAGAGCCAGAATGCTGGACAAAGCGAACCAATAGTGAAGCTGAGAGGAGCCATCACCAGCGGAGCGGATTTCCCACACACCGGACCTGAGTGAAATAACATGGAGCTGTGAAGACATGGCGTAAAAAACAGTAGATGAAACTGTAAACCACACCTAACAATGAGTATTTAACGTAGGCACCTATAGCAACACGTGGCAGGACCCACTAGCCACTTGTCGTACGACATCTATTGTGTCTCCACATTGGTAGGTGAGGTGGATGGGAGGGAGGACAGGTAATGCTGTCCCTCCCCTATATAGATATTATTGAAATTAAAAATATTGTTGTTTCCAAGTTTTTTCCATGAGAACACTTTTTTCTAATAAAATTTAATTATTTAAATATTTTTTTTTTAGATAAACTTAATTTTTCAAAAAATTAGATTTTAAAATTCTAAAAAAAATTATGTCAAATCTCAACATAGATTTAGATATATATATATACAAAAAGGTGCTAACACAAGTGTTATCGAAAACTTATATATATATAAGTACTCACACAAACATTATCCAAAACGAAAGAAAATGCAATTAGCATGAGACCTCACATAGCTAACTGACCTTTGTATCATCATGAGATGATGTTAGATGAAAGCACCCATGAGCCGGTAGATAGGATATATAAGAAATTAAAGCAAGTCCCATCGCTAACTCCTCTGTGTTTGGAATCGATTTGCTAGTGAAAGTCCCAAGATCAACTCTTGGAGGCTTCACCCATAAGCCCGTAGATAGGATATAAGAGCAATGAAAGCAAGTCTCATCACCAACTCCATCCTCTGGAGTTTTCCTATTTGGAAACAATTTGCAAGTAAAAGACCCATGTTCAACTCTTGGGAGCTTCAAGGCTTCACCCATAAGCCCATAGATAGGATATTCAAACAATGAAAGAAAGCCCCAACACCAACTCCCACCTCTGGAGTTTTGGTGTTTGGAATCGATTTGTTAAGGAAAAGGCTAGTGTGACTCTCAACACCTATGTACATAGGGCAACAATTATCGAGTTCGTTGTGGGGCAGTTAATAATCTCATACATGGATCTCTACAACAAATGTACTTTCTTAAATTCAACAATGAGCAGAGGCTAGATAATTGAAATACTTGTGCATACACCCTATGTACATAGGGCAACAACTATCCAGTTCGTTGTGGGGCAGTTAATAATCTCATAAGTGGATCTCTACAACAAATGTACTTTGTTAAATTCAACAATGAGCATAGGCTAGATAATTGACATACTTGTGCATGGACCCTTGTGACTGTCAATGCCTATGTATATAGGGAAACAATTATAGAGTCTATTGTCAAGTGTGTTATGAGAGAGTTAATAAACCCATAATTAGATCCCTACAACAAATGTACTAGCTTAAATTCAACAATGAACATTGGCCAAATAATTGACATGCATGTGCATATACTACTTTTGCACCTTAAATGCCACACAACAAACTAAATAATCGTGTATATTATGCAAACTTATTTTAAACATTAACCAATAAGCTCAAAAATTATTATCCAGTTTGTTGTGAGACCATTAATAAGCTCAAAGCTAGATCCCTACAACAAATATACTCACTCAAATTCAACAATGAACATATGTTAGATAATTACAATACTTATTCAACAATTATCCAGTTTGTTGTGAGGCCATTAATAAGCTCAAAGTTAGATCCCTACCACAAATATACTCACGTAAATTCAACAATGAAGACATTAATAAGCTCAAAGTTAGATCCCTACAACAAATATACTCACTTAAATTCAACAATGAACATATGCTAGATAATTGCAATACTTATACAATGAACATGGGCTAGACAATTGCAATACTTATGCATATCAGTTGGGCATTAAATTCCACGCAGCAAGCTAGATAATTGTATAATATATATATTATACAGATTTGTTTTAACTTCAGCAGCCTGATCATGGTTCAGGAACTCAAACAAAGCTACAATAAAGATTCGTTACTCAAACCTTGATGTATTTTTGGTGGACTTGTGAGTAGAAGAAAAGTGAGCTGAAAGGCTGCATTTATCATATTCCCATTAGTTTGAGTGAGATAAGGCGTTGTATTTTTACCCGGCAGCAAATTTTCTAGAAAATTACTGGAATTAGGTGATTTTTCATTAAAACATTTGATTATAAAGATATTTGAACTTTATTGTGATAATGAAAATAGATTTAACACTCATCACTAATCCTAAGCATTCAAAATTTTAAAACTGGAAAAGTATATCCTAAATTTCTACAGAATTTTTGTTTTGAGTCCAAATTTCCAACCTCATTAGACTAAGCGTTTGGATAATACAGGTGTTAAAAGCTTTAAAAAATGGCTGGTCGTGATTCGATAATATAAGTGTACCACACGACGTTGATCGACGGTTGATTGATTGGACTGAACGTGGAACGACTGCCAGAGACCATCCCAACCTTACCAGCCAAAGATTCGTCCCTCCAACTTTTGGAAAGCCATATTCCCTCCAACTTCTGGAAAGCCATATTTTTTATGCTATAGGGTATAGGATGCTTTGACAGTGACCGTGACAGTGGAGGATTCAAGAATGTAAATACATGAGCATGGCTTACCATAAAGGAAAGGTCATCCATCCCGCGCCATGTGCATCAGGAAGAGTCATCCATCCCGCCAATTTCTGGCCGAATCTGTTCAGCACGAGGACAAGGTTGGAAAACCTGTAATTTTCCTTTAACACTTTATTTTTGAATTCCTTCTTTCAAGAACATGCTCCTTCGCTATAGTGTTTTAAGTTTCTGATTTTTATGTCAGAATATACGTTTTTAGATTTACATTATTTGTTGTTTTTCTCGGAAAAAAAAAAGAGAACACAGCTGTGGAATGCTTACAGTTTTTTACGGAAGCAACAACAAGTGCCACGGTATTTCTATCCTTGTGGCTTATGTTAAGTTAATCCTTATATGGAAAAACAGATGTAAATTGTTCTTTCATTTTCTAATAAGCTATTTCTCTCATTGCGGCTTCTGTAAATTATTCCTTATAATGGAAATGCAGATATAGATTGTTCTGTATGAGGATTTTAATGTGATTTGAGTGACATACTTGCTGGCTATGGACGCTGCAGCAATGGGTATGATGTTCTAGCTATCACTATCCGTTTTATGCTTGAAATTTGATGAAGCACATATACTGTATCCATGGAGTCCTGCAAGGAGCCGAAACGATTGTTGGATTTGGAATTATGCGCTGGGGATCAACAGGAAGGCTCACAGAATGAAAGAAATCGAGTTGAGGCCAAACGCCAACGCAGAGCAATAGAATATACTGAAGGAAATTTCGAAGAATTTGTTGCTTTCATGAATAGAATTCAATATATGAAAACTAAGCACATGAATTTCAGTATCTCGGAGGAGAAAGCACTCCTGGAAGAGTTGGATGTCAAGGTTATCAGAACTATATCGTCATACCTACCCTCATTCAAGTGGGAAGACTTTAGTTTTGATATGAAGAATAATCCGAGCAGTTCAGAGGCAAAGGGAAAACAAAGGAATCCATCTGCTACAGATCATAAAACGGATCTCTTCTGATGCATGTGACACGTTCCCTACTGAAACTTTTGATCTAAACGTGGAGGCCTCATTAAGCCTGCGAACACTTTAGGGTTACATCTATTTTCTTGAATTTTAAATGGAATTCTGGACAGCTTTAAAGTATGTTAATATCTACAATGGGGCAAACAAAAGTAAATGGATGAATTTGCACGATGTTTCAGGCCCTTTCATAGCTTCTGTTTCAAGGGCAATCTTCATATACCTACGCATTGATATTGGACCTGGAAAGTAGAATTTTATATACCATATGGCATACATGTGCCATGAGCGTAGATAATCATCCGGCACACAGAGGGGAAGTCTTTTTTTTTGTTAAATTGCTAGGGTTTTCTACAGATATTTGAAATGAGGTTTTCTTTCATTTGAACACCAAGCTTCCCTCATGGAATTGTGCATTTCTGCATAATTGGCATTATTTACTCATCCATTTAACTGAATTTTTTTTACAGTCTCACATTTCTTATATTTTATGTATTCGCATTTCATATGTGAAGATAGTAATCATTGAAAAGTCAAATGAAATTGAGTTTCGATTCATTTAGAGTTTTCAAAAGCATCTACAAAATTTAACTTCAACATTTAAAATTAATTATTTTCAGTTATGTATAGTCTTATTTATGGATTTTAGTTATATGAACTCTTATATAAAGTCTTATTTTTTGATGTGTCATACAGCCTAGTTTATGTGCGCTATATTTTATGCGTTGCTTTTTAACTATACATTTTTAATAAATTCCATTTAAAATTAATTATTAAAATAATAAACTTAAGTTAAATTGATATGTATTTAATAATTTGAATTTTTCCATCTGAAAATATAATTAAAAAAAACAGCTAAACAATAAAACTGTAGAAGGTTTAAACTTTTCCCTTTTCCCTTTTATAGGATTACCATCATCTCCACATTGAGTGGTTTTGGGTGAATTTTTCTTCTAAATTTTTCTCAAAATTCATGGATGGTTGCGGCGTCGTTTATGAATGGTTAGATGTTTAAGTTTTCACACTGCGTAAGTGATTTATTATATGCACGCTTACACGATGTGAATCTCTAATGAGATATCCCATTTTGATGTTTTAACGAGGATTTTGTTTCAATGGGCTGGTTTAAAATACAATTTTTATTTTTATTTTTAATTTACAATTCCACTGAGTTAAGATATAATTTTAACTAAGGCATTTAAAGTAATTTTTATGATAAAGATAGAGTTTGACATTCTTTTGTAGCTCACTAGTCACAATAAGGATCGTTATAGTCATTTGTTTATTTTGGTAAATAAAAATAAATATTTATTTAAATAGAATAATAAAATTAGATAACCAAAATAAAATGAATAGCATATTTAGTTATCTTAAATTAAAATTGATATAAAGTAATTTATAAGGCATTATTAATATTAATCTCACAAAATTTGTTTTGTTATATTAAATCTTAATGTGTCGAAATAGTTCACTCATCTTTAGTGATAAATAATATTTCAATGTCCACATGACTAATGTAATTTTTTATATATGTAATTGATTTATGTCTATACAACTTCATATAAATATCTACATAAAGAAAAATTGTAAATAGAAAATTATTTTAATGTGGTATATTAATAATAATTAAGCTAAAAAATTATTAAAAAATAAAATACAAAATAAAATATAAAATAAAAATTATAAGTATTTCGTAATAAGAACAAGGCTATAAGTAACATAATCTCTCCCAGATTAGGATGTGTATTTAATCTATCTAGTTGTATCTTATGATAAAATGATGCATTAGAAAAAACATGTTATAGCCTTAACTTCCATTAAGTTGTAAAACCCTCAAGCCACATCTACGTAAGTAACCGGCCAACCAGGGTAAATATGCTATGAGAGGCCACTATAATGGGATTCAACCTCTTAGGTGACCTTAAGGAAGTGGAATCCACATAAAAATACCATACAAACCTTCCACATTAGTAACAAAACTCCCAAGAGCATCCCAACACATCATCATTGTCGTAATACATGCTTATAACCAACATAATAACAACAGAAATATCCAGGATACATCAACCATATAATACACGTATAATCCAGTACATTTACACGTAAGATGTCAAGGAAAGAACTTCTTATTAATGAATGAAAAATCCAACCTGGGATGGGATTATCATGTTCCACCCGGCCATAGATTGGCTAAGCCAAATATCTCTTTAGCCAATCACCCTTGTGCCATATCCCAACCATGGATGTGGGAATCAAACCAAAAGGACCAATTAGGGCATCATGAGGCTAAACCACATAACCCTCATTAATAGAAACTAGGCTTTACACAATCCACAGTGAATCACTAGAGCAACATAATAAACATGTAATAATAGGCTTTACTATGATCTCCACTAGATCACTAGGCCAAAACAAGCATGGATGCCATCGGATTTCTCCACCTACACCGTGAGGAATTTTCCTGACTCCTAGTCTCTCATCCTTTAGCACAATCCACAATCTGATCCATGGAACATCAAACCCTAAACCAAAAATTCACCCTCTAGGATTTACCATATATCCCGCCATTCATTAACAATGATTCTTAGGCCTAATAAAGGGAAACCACCTCTAGGATTTACCATATATCTGGCAATATCCAGTTGAGGATTCCAAGGCCCACCGAGAGACAAAACACCTAGCTTTAATGGAACCCATAATTTGGTTTAGGGGTCACTACACCAGTGATTTACCGGAATCCATAGTCTTGTTCAAGGATCACTAGGCCATGTGTTCTTTCTTTCAGAGATCCACCTCACTCAGCATCAAATACATTCAACAATCCAACTCAATCAAAACACGAGAACCCCATCATGCCATGACTATCTGAAAATGGAAAGGCTAGGCTAAAAACATAGTCACACCTAGCAAAACCCATCCCATAACAGTAAATAGCCACATGTAACACCATGCATGCCAAATATAGTAAGGAAAACACACATGAGAATCGATACCTACAAAGAATCTTGTTGTAGATGCTTGATCCTACTCTTTCATGCTTTCTCCTACCTTCGTCTTTCCTTATTTTCCTTTCTTGATCCAAATCTAAAGTGCTCCAATAAAAATCTATGTGTCAAAGAGTGAGTGAGATAGAGATAATAATGAGAGAGATCCAAAACTAAACTAACAAAAGGTAGAAACTCATCCTAAGAAGCATTTTTATAAATTAGGCCTTTATTTTCTTCAGTTTCCATTATTGTCGTTCAGTTTCCTCTAAACATGCAACCTATAATGTTTCACCTTCATTTTCTCCTAATTTTCATTATTTTCATAAATAAATGCACCAAAATTGTCCATTTGCCTTTCGAAAGCCTTAGCCATTTCCTTTTTCGATTTCCTTACCCATAATAAACCAATGGACACCCACACTAGGATGTCTTGCCCAACATTCATCTTGGAATATGTGTCCCATCAATAATGGTTATTATTTTTCCTTTATTAACTTTTATTACATGGATTTTTCGCCAGGGTTGTAACAGACACCCCACCCCTTGGGGACACCATACTTAGTGTTCAACCACACCTGTACCTCAAAAAAATTACTAAAAAGAAAATATACTCACCATGGACGTTTATAACATAGGTCAATGGAGTATTTACAATGATCACACTATTGAGAAGCAACAAACATGACAACATAACATCATAATAAAATGACGTCCATACCACTTATTGGAGCTTTATAACCTAGCTCATTGAGGTATTTACATCCATATACATATGTACATATATAAGAACATCACTAAATCATATACCAAAACATTAACTCAACCATTAAATAAGGAAGGATAAATAGCCCGCATTTGATCCGTCATCTCCCATGTAGCTTCATCATGATGAAATTTCTTCCACTGCACTTTAACCTGCTCAACTGCTCGATTCTCGAGCATGAGCAGCTTTTTCTACAATATACACTGAGGCTCCAGCTGTAATTCTCCATCTGGCTCCACCCCCAAAATAGACCAGTCAATCACATGGTCATCATCTTTAACATACTTCCTAAGCAATGAAACATGTAAAAAATCATGGAGTTTCACTCTCAAATGCAGTGCAAGTTGATAGGCTACTCGCCCAATCCTCTCAATAATCCTGAAAGGTCCACAAAATCTAGTTGTCATCTTGGCACATGATCCAATCCGCAATGAGCTCTTCATCGGTTTCATGCGCAAGTACAAATGTTCCCCAACCTAAAACTCATTGAACAACCTATTTTGATATGCATAGATCTTATGTTTGTCCTTTGATGCTTTCAGATTCTTCTTGTTTACCTGCATTTCCCACTCCATGTCTGCCAACATGTCTGGTCCAATCAACACCATGTTAACTAGATCACTCCAATTGATGGGATTATTACAATTCCTCCCATACAATGCCTTGAAATGACTCATCCTCAATGGCTCTTGATAATCATTTTTGTATGAAAACTAAACCAATGGAAGATACTCCTCTCATCTTCTCTTTTGGTGAATCACATACATCCTTAGCATATCCTCTAAGATTGTGTTGACCCTCTTTTTCTGTCTATCTTTCTCTGAATGATAAGTTTTACAGAAGGCCAACTTTGTACCCAAACCTCCAAACAACTCCTTCAAAAACTTGGAAGTGAACTTTTTATCCCTGTGCAACACAATATTATTTGGAACACCATGCAATCTAACCACATCTCTATTGAACACCTATGCCACATCACTAGTTGAATACATAGTCTTCACTGAAATGAAATGCACAACCTTTGTCAACTTGTCCACAACAACCAGGATGGAATCATGTTGTTTAGATGTCTTGGGAAAACATGTGATGAATTCCATGGAAATGACCTCCCTTTTTCATTTTGGAATCACAATCGGCTATAGTAGTCCACCTTGTTGCTTACACTCTTCCTTCACCTATTAACAATCCAAACACCTAGCCATAAACTCTACTACATCCTTCTTTGGATTTGGCCAATAATAGAATTTCTTTGTTGTTGTTAACGTCTTCTGATAAATTGGATGACCTCAATAGGGTTTCAAATGAAACTGCTGCAATATCGCATTTTTTAGCTCACTACTATCGAACACATATATCCTACTCCTAAATCTAACTAATCCATCTATCATGAGATGATAGTCCACATCATGTGAACTTTTACTTGCACTTATATTTGTACCACTAACTATACATGTACATGTACTTGTACTCTACAGTAACATGTGCATAATATCTCTATACCTGTCACCTTGTTGGCCTTCCTACAAGATCTTATCTTGTAGTTATGTCCCATAGGAACTCATAGCTTCTATATTATTTACTAGTATATTCTTGCTAAGATAATTTGCGACCTTGTTCTCCTTTCCTTTGATATAGTTGATCTCAAAATCAAACTCAATAGTCGTGGCCAGCCATCTATTGCCTAGCGTTAAGATTCAACTAGTCAAATTGTAGGTTTCAACCCCATACAGAAATTACCTGCATATGAATTCTAAAAAACATAAAATAAACAATATGAGAGCATAGCACATAAAGAACATATACACAGAGGTTTTCCCCTATATCCCAAAACTAGGACTACCAGCTTGATTTTTCATTATGTTCATTTCAATGTTATAATACATATTTATACATGCCGAAGCATCCAATACCATGGATCGAAAACCATCACGTCCAAAACCATGGACCGAAAACCATCGCGTCCAAAAACATGTGTGAAAATCATGCACAAAATGATAGGTGGGTCTGCCCAACCTAACATAGGTTCCAAAACCAAAATTTTCTGGGGCACTACCCTGGACCCCATAGAGTGGGGTTACCTACACCCCTCAAACCCCCTGTGACTCCCCCTACTACGCAACGAAGCGGGGCCTTCACCCCCTTCTAACCCCCCGGTTAACTATGTGAGTTAGTCGTGGAAAGAATATAACACAACCCAACATTCTCCTACTTGTTGTTTTCTTTCCACACGGGGCCACAAGAGAGCTTAGTCATTTATCCAGCCCTGCAACACCCATTGTTTCTCTAGACCAAGAGAACTTCTCATAGCTCACAGATTTTGTCAGTGCATTTGCAGTATTCTTCAAAGTGTGCACCCTTACCAGTAATACCTTTTTTCCTTCTAACTTATCCCTCACAAAGTGATATTGAACATCAATGGGCTTTGTCTTTGAATGGTAAGTAGGGTTCTTTGCCAAGAAAATTGCACTTTTACTATCACAGTCTATCCTTATAGCTCCCTATACTAACCCCATACTTGAACACAATCTCTGCAACCAAAATGCTTCCTTGCTTGCATGAGTGGCTACGATGTATTCTGTCTCTGTAGTTGATAGTGCCACTACAAATTATTTCTTACTCATCCAACTGACTGCACCTCCAAATAGGTTAAACACATACCCAATTATAGATCTTCTTTGGTCTAGATCTTCATCCCAGTCTGCATCAACAAAGCCATGGATATCTAAAACTCTGTCCAATCCTAGTGTTCCTTGGTAGCACAAAAAATAATCACTAGTGCCATGCAAATACTTGAAAACCCGCTTCAATGTTGTATAATGCTTCTTCCTTAGTTTTGACATAAATTTGCTCGATACTCCCACTAAATGTGCAATGTCTAGTTTAGTACAGACCATCACATACATCAAGCTACCGACTGCATTTGCATATGGAACACGGGACATATCCTCTTCCTCTTCTTGTGTCTTAGGACACTGTTCAGCAAATAACTTTACACCTACAGGAATAGGAACCTTCAATAGTTTACTATTTTGCATATTAAGCCTCTGCAATATTGTCTCAACATACTTCCTTTTGTTTAACCATAGCTTCCTCTTTTCCCGATATCTTTTAATTTCCATGCCTAAAATATAGTTTGCAGCACCAAGATCTTTCATGTCGAATTTGGAGGACAATTGGGTCTTTAAATCCTGGATAATTTCTTTTTCATTTCCAATCAACAACATATCGTCCACATAGAAGACCAGATAAATAACATGCTCACTAATTAATTTAAAATACACAGAGTGATCTTCTTTGCTTCTGGTGAAGCCAAGTCCTCATGTAAATGTATCAAATTTCTGATACCACATCCTTGGTGATTGTTTTAACCCATACAGAGACTTCTTTAACTTACATACCATTTCTTTCTTACCCTTCACTGCAAAACCTTCAGGTTGCTTCATGTAGATCTCCTCTTCCAGATACCCACGAAGAAATATTGTCTTCACATCCCTCTGTTCTACCTCAAAATCAAAAGCAGTAGTAACAGATAAAAGTAATCTAATACAAGCTACCTTAGCAAGAGGAGAAAAAATATCACCAAAATCAATTCCAGCACCTAGGAATAACCTTTTGCTACCAACCGAGCTTTGTATTTCTCCACCTTTCCTCCTGCATTTGTCTTCTTCTTGAACACTAATTTGCTGCTAATGGGTTTCCTTTTGACCAACAACTCCACCAGATACCAAGCCTCAGTTTTGTGCAAAGATGCCATTTCATCAACCGTGGCCTCTTTCCATAGTTTTCCATCCTCTAAATCTACTGTTTTTTTACAGTTATGGGATCATCATCAGTAATAGATAAAGCAAAATTTGAACATAAAGCAGATGGATTATACCTTTCTGGTTTCCTTCTTTCTCGAACTGATCTTCTCACACCCGGAGTTTGCGACTCTTCATCTTCTGATTCCTCCTTTTCTGTAGATATTGATTCTTCCTCCTTTAGCTCAAACTCTATCTTCTTAGGTTCCTTTTGTTGGAATTTAAGTTTAATAACATATTTCACCTCTCTGAACACCACATTTTGGTTGTACACAACCTTCCTTGTTACTAGGTTTCAAAGCTTATAACCTTTAAACCATCCTTATACCGAGTAAAGATGCACTTTTCAGATTTACTATCCAACTTGGTTCTTTTCTCCTTTGGAACATGTACATATGCATCACATCCAAATACCCTCTGATGTGAAGGAGAGGGTTTCTTACCAGTCCATACCTCTTGTGGAGTCTTATCCTCCAAGGTTGATGAAGGTGATCCATTGACCAGGTAACATGTTGTCTCCATTTCCTCTGCCTAGAATTCTTGTCTTAACCTAACAGCACTGAGCATGCTTCTTGCCCTTTCCATCAACATCTTATTAATTCTTTCTGCAACTCCATTTTGCTCAGTTGTTTATGGAGTAGTCTTCTGTCGTGCTATACCACACTTGCTACAAAAATTTTCAAATTCCTTACTGCAAAACTCTCCACGGTTATCTATCCTTAGCACCTTTATCTTCTTCCCTGTCTGGTTTTCCATCAGAGTCTTAAATTCTTTAAACCTATCAAATACTTCAAATTTCTTCTTAAGGAAATATATCCTTGTATTCCTTGAGAAGTCATCTATAAATGACACATAGTACACAAACTTACCCAGTGATGGAACCTTGATAGGTCCAAGCACATCACTGTGCACAAGCTCTAATATTTGTTTCACCCTCTTACCACCAGAGGGGAAACTCACCCGATTCTACTTTCCATATACACAATTTTCACAGAAATCAAAATCTAGAGAGCTATTAATCATACCTTCTACCATATCTTTACCATGAAATATTCGAAGACCCTTCTCTCCAATATGTCCAAGCCTTTGTT
>APFE030361804.1:18188-40598 GCA_000404065.3 Pinus taeda
TCTCGAACACTATTTTTACACCTGCATCATCCAACTTGCTTACAAAAATCAGATTTCTAGCTAATGTAGGAATATGCAAAACACACAGAAGTGTTCTAAACCTTTCACCTTGCAACTTCAACTTTACTTTTCTGTGACCAATGATTCTAGCCTTCCTGTCATCCCCCAAGAAGAGATCACCACCATCGTATTTCTAATACCTGCAGAACCACTCTCTATGGGGAAGTGAAAGGATGCACTCGAGTCAATCAACCATGCCTCATGATCTACATGTGTACTTGAAGAAATCAAGTACACATTCACACCTTCGTCTGAGGTGGTTTTCATCTCTACAGAAGGAGCATCACTAAATCCCTTTCCTTTATATGGAGCTTTAGATTTACAGTCCGTTTTGTAGTTCCCTTCCATTTCGCATTTCTAGCACACCATCTTTACGGGTTTTGTTGGAGATTTAGATCTCCCTCTAGATTTAGATCTCCCACTTGATGAGTTATTTTTGTTTTTGTTCTGGAACTGTCCTCGTACAGACAACGCATCACCATTCTGGCTCTCCATATTTTTTCGTCTCATCTCCTCCATCAGCAAGGATGAGACTATTTCATCAAACTGCAAGGCAGTTGCATTGCTACCTATTGCAATACCAAACTATCCCATGAATCTAGTAGAGAACACAACAAACTAATGCACTTATCTTCATCTGAAATTTTAATATCAACAGATGCTAATTGACTTACCACAGTATTAAATGCGTTGATATGCTCTGTCACTGAGTCTCCATCTTTCATCCTCAGGTTATACAGCTTTTTCCATAGGAACAGTTTATTCACCAGAGATTTAGATTGGTACAAAGTCCCTAACTTGTCCCACAAAGCATTCATCGTAGCTTCCCCTGATACATTCAAAAATACTGAATCTGAGACACACAATCGTATTGTGCTCTTTGCCTTATGATCCAACTTGTTCCATTCTTCATCGGACACACCCATTGGTTTAATACCCAGATCTACCACGATCCACTGATCTTTATCCACTAACAGATCCTCCATCTTGAGTTTCCACAACTCAAAACTCTGACCATTAAATTTCTTGATCTCTAGCTTAACATTGCTTGCCATCTTCTTTCACCACCGAAATTGATCTCATAGATCTCCCACTGAACAGGGTCTACCACAGGCTCGAGCGAAACCCCTCACTAACAAAGGCGTCCCCTTGAAGCTCAAACAACTTTGATAGAAAATAGGTTTTAACCCAGTACAGAAATTACCTGCATACGAATTCTAAAACACAGAAAATAAATAGTATGAGAGCATAACACATAAAACACATATACATAGAGATTTTCCCCTGGATCACAAAACTAGAACTACTAGCTTGATTTTTCATTATGTTCCTTTTAATGTTATAATACATATTTATACATGTTGAAGCATCCAACACCATGGACCAAAAACCATCGCATCCAAAACCATGGACCGAAAACCATCGCGTCCAAAAACATGTGCAAAAATCATGCACAATACCATAGGTGGGTCTGCCCAATGTAACATAGGTTCCAAAACCAAAATTTTCTGCGGTGCTACCCTAGACCGCATAGAGTGGGGTTACCTGCACCCATCAAAACCCCTGTGACTCCCCTCGCTACGCAATCAATGCAATGAAAGGGGGCCTCCACCCCCTTCTAACCCCCCGATTAACTATGTGGGCTAGTCATGGAAAGAATATAACACAACCCAACGTAGATACCTAACTCCACTTTGATCACTCATCAATACAAAGCTCTGCCAAGAAGATAGTTCCTCCACATCTTCATTGCATGAATAATCGCTGCTAATTCAAGATCATGTGTCAAATAGTTTTTTTCATTCTCATTCAGTTTCTATGACTCATAGAACAATACATGTCCTTCCTGCATAAGGACTCCACCAAGTCCTCTCCTCAAAGCATTCATTCATACTACAAATTCTTTCTCGATCTGTGATCTTTAACACTAGAACATGTGTCAACAATGCTTAAGCTACTCAAAACTATCCTCACACTCATTCGTTCAATCAAATTCTTACCTCCCCTTTGCAATGATGTAATAAGATAAGTGATATGTGAGAAGTTCCTAGTGAATCTCCTGTAATACCCTATCAATCCCATGAAGGATCTCACTATAGGTTTTAACCCTATATGGAAATTACTTGCACACGAATTCTAAAACATAGAAAATAAACAATGCGAGAAAATAACACATAAAACACATTTACACAGATATTTTCCCTTAGATCCTAAAACCGAGACTACCAGCTTGATTTCTCATTATGTTCCTTTTAATGTTACAATACATTTTTATATATGTCGAAGCATCCAATACCATGGACCGAAAACCATCGCATCCAAAAAAATGTGTAGAAATCATGCACAAAACCATAGGTGGGTCTGCCCAAACTAACATAGGGTCCAAAACCCTATGTTACCTAGACCCCATAAAGTGGGGTTACAGGTACACCTCAAACCGGGGTTGACCCCCCTCTAACCCCCGGGTAACTATGTGGGCTAGTCGTGGAAAGAATATAACACAATCCAACATTCTCCCACTTGTTGTTTTCTTTCCACAGGGGGCCACAAGAGAGTTTAGACATTTATCCAGACTTGCAATGTCCATTGTTTCTCTACACTCAGATAACTTCTCAGAGCTCATTTTTTTAATGCATCTGCAATATTCTTCAAAGTTTCCACCTTTACCAGCAACACCTTTTGGTCTTCTATCATATCCCTCACAAAGTGATATTGAACATCAATGTGCTTTGCCTTTGAATGATATGTATGGTTCTCTGCGAGGAAAATTGCACTTTGGATGTCACAGTCTATCCTTATAGCTTCCTGTACTAACCCCATACTTGAACACAATCTTTGCAACCAAATTGCTTCCTTGCTTGCATGAGTGGCTGCCATGTATTCAACCTCTATAGTTGATAGTGCCACTACAGATTGTTTCTTAATCATCCAACTAACTGAATCTCCAAATAGGTTAAACACATACCCACTTGTGGATATTCTTTGATCCACATTTCCAGCCCAGTCTACATCAACAAAGCCACGAATATCCAACACTCTATCCAGTCCTAGTCTTCCTTGGTAGCACAAACCATAATCATTAGTACCACACAAATACCTAAAAACTCGCTTCACTGTTGTCCAGTGCTCCTTCCGTGGTTTTGACATAAACCTGCTCAATACTCCCACTACATGTGCAATGTCTGCTCTAATACAGACCATTGCATACATCAAGCTACTGATTGCACTTACACATGGAACATAGGACATGTCCTCTTCCTTTTCTTGTGTCTTCAGACACTGTTCAATAGATAACCTCATACCTATAGGAATAGGAACCTTCACCGGTTTACTATCCTGCATATTAAACCTCTGCAGTATTGTATGAACATACTTCCTTTGGTTTAACTAGAGCTTCCTCTTTGCCCGATCTCATTTAATTTCCATGTCCAAAATATAGTTTGTAGCACCAATATCTTTCATGTCGAATTTGGAGGAAATTTGGGTCTTCAAATTTTGGATAATTTCTTTGTCATTTCCAGCTAGTAACATATCATCCACATGCAAGACCAGATAAATAACACAGTCACCAATTAATTTAAAATACACAGAGTGATCTTCTTTGCTTTTGGTGAAGCAAAGTCCCCATATAAGTGTATCAAATTTTTGATTCCACATCCTTGGTGACTGTTTTATCCCATACAAAGACTTCTTTAACTTGCATACCGGTTCTTTCTTACCCTTCACGACGAAGCCTTCATGTTGCTTCATTTAGATCTCATCTTCTATATCCCCATGAAGAAATGTTGTCTTCACATCCATCTGTTCTACCTCAAAATCAAAAGCGACAGCAACAGATAAAAGTAATCTAATAGAAGTTACCTTGGCAATAGGAGAAAAAAAATCAGCAAAATCAATTCCTGACACCTAGGAATAACCTTTTGCTACTAACCGAGCTTTGTATTTCTCCACTTTTTCTTCTGCATTTGTCTTCTTCTTGAACACCCATTTTTTGCCAATGAGTTTCCTTCCAACCAGAAACTCCACCAAATCCAAGCATCATTTTTGTACAAAGATGGCATTTCATCAGCCATGGCCTCTTTTCAGAGTTTTCCATCTTCTGAATCTACTACTTCCTTCATAGTTCTGGGATCATCATCCATAATAGATAAAGAAAAATTTGAACAAAAAGTAGATGGACTATACCTTTCTGGCTTCCTTCTTTCTTGAACTGACCTTCTCACAACCATAGTTTGTGGCTCTTCATCTTCTGATTTCTCCTCTACTGTAGAGTCTGATTCTTCTTCCTTTAGCTCAAACTCTATCTTCTCAGGTTCCTTTGGTTGGACTTCATGTTTAATAACATCTTTCACCTCTCTGAACACCACATCTCGGCTGTACACAAACTTCCTTGTTACTGGATTCCGAAGCTTATAACCCTTTAAACCATCCTTATACCCAATAAAGATGCACTTTTCAGATTTACTATCCAACTTGGTTCGTTTCTCCTTTCAAACATGTACATATGCATCACATCCAAATACCCTTAGATGTGAAAGAGAGGGTCTCTTACCAGTCCATACCTCTTGTGGAGTCTTATCCTACGACACTGATGAAGGTGACCTATTGACCAGGTAACATGCAGTATCCACCGCCTCTGCCCGGAATTCCTTTCTTAACCTAGCACCACTAAGCATGCTTCTTGCCCTTTCTGTCAACGTCTTGTTCATTCTTTCCACAACTCCATTTTGCTAAGGTGCATATGGAGTTGTCTTTTGTCATGCTATACCACACTTCTTGCAGAATCCTTCAAATTCCTTACTACAAAACTCTCCACTGTTATCTGTCCTCAACACCTTTATCTTCTGCCCTGTCTAGTTTTCCACCAGAGCCTTAAATTCTTTAAACCTGTCAAAGACTTCAGATTTCTTCTTAAAGAAATATATCCATGTATTCCTTGAGAAGTCATCTATAAATGATACATAGTACACTGACTTACCCACTGATGGAACCTTCATAGGTCCAAACACATCACTATGCACAAGCTCTAATATTTGTTTCTCCCTTTTACCACCAGAGGGGAAACTCACCCGATTCTACTTCCCATATAAAATTTTTTAACAGAAATCAAAATTCAGACAGCTATTACTCATACCATCTACCATACCTTTACCATGAAGTATTCGAAGGCCTTTCTCTCCAATATTTCCAAGCCTTTGATGCCACAAGATGGTATTATCTCCAGAGGCCACTAGATTTTCTGCTACAATTTCAGGAGCCACATAATTGTTGCACCCATTAATAGTGCTACCTTGCAGCTTGTACAAAGTTCCAATCCGAACTCCCTGCATCAATACTAGTGCTCCCCAAACTATCTTGTAGGTATCCTTCTCGAACACTATTTTTACACCTGCATCATCCAACTTGCTTACAAAAATCAATTTTTTTTACCAATGCAGGAATATGCAGAATACCCGAAAGTGTTCTAACCCTTCTACCTTGCAACTTTAATTTTACTTTTCCACGACCAACAATTCTAGCCTTCCTATCATCCCCTAAGAAGACATCACCACCATCGTATTTCTCATAGTCGCATAACCACTCTCTATGGGGAGTGAAGTGAAAGGATGCACCTGAGTCAATCAACCATGCCTCATGATCTACATGTTTACTTGAAGAAGCCAAGTATACATCTTCACCTTCATTTGAGGTGGTTTTTTCCTCTGTAGAAGGAGCATCATCAAATCCCTTTCCTTTGTCAGGAGCTTTATATTTACAGTCCCTTTTGTAGTGCCCTTCCTTTCCACATTTCCAACACACAACCTTTACATGTTTTGTTGGAGATTTAGATCTCCCTCTAGATTTGGATCTCCCACTCGATGACTTATTTTTCTTTCTATTCTAGGATGATCCTCGTACTAACAAGGCATTACCATTCCGTCTCTCCATATTTTTCCATCTCATCTCCTCCATCAGCAAGGATGAGACTATTTCATAAAATTGCAAGGTAGTTGCATTGCTACCTATTGCAATAACCAGACTATCCCAGGAATCTGGTAGAGAACACAACAAAATGATGCACTTATCTTCATCTAAAATTTTAATGTCAACAAATGGTAATTCACTTACCACAGTATTAAATGCATTCAGATGCTCTGTCATTGAGTCTCCATCTTTCATCCTCAGGATATACAGTGTTTTTCGTAGGAACAACTTATTCACCAGAGACTTAGATTGGTACAAAGTCCCTAACTTGTCCCACAAAGCTTTCGCCGTAGCTTCCCATGATACATTTAGTAGTAATAAATCTGAGACACACAATCGTATTGTGCTCTTTTCCTTCCGATCCAACTTCTTCCATTCCTTATCGAACACTCCCATTGGTTTAGTACCCAGATCTATCGCAATCCACTGATCTTTATCCACCAACAGATCCTCCATCTTGAGTTTCCACAACCCAAAACTCTAACCATTAAATTTCTTGATCTCTATCTTTCCACTGCGCGCCATCTTCTTTCACCACCAGAATCGATCTCATAGATCTCTAACTGAACAGGGTCTACCACAGGCCCAAGTGAAACCCCTAAGAAATGAAGGCGTCCCGTTGAAGCCAAAACAACTCTAATGCCAAATGTAGGTTTTAACGCAATATAGAAATTACCTGCATATGAATTCTAAAACATAGAAGATAAACGATGCGAGAGAATAACACATAAAACACATATACACAAATATTTTCCCCTGGATTCCAAAATCTATACTACCATCTTGATTTTTCATTATGTTCCTTTCAATGTTACAATAAATATCTATACACGCTGAAGCATCAAATACCATGGACCAAAAACCATCGCGTCCAAAACCATGGACTGAAAACCATCGCGTCCAAAAACATGTGCGAAAATCATGTGCAAAGTCATAGGTGGGTTCGCTCAACCGAATATAGGGTCCAAAACCAAAATTTTCTGGGGCGTTGCCCCAGACCCCATAAAGTGGGGTTACGCGTATGCCTAAAACCCCATGTCATACCCCCCCCACCCTCTAACCCCTAAGTAACTATGTGGGCTAGTCGTGGAAATAATATAACACAACCCAACACTCACCTCATGTACATTCCTAGGAGCTACCCACTCCATGATAACTCTTATCTTCTCTGGATCCACTATTATGCCCTCCTTGGAGACAACATGTCCCAAGTAATGTACCCTAGTCTGAAAGAAACTACAATTGTCGAGCTTAGAATACAATTGGTGCCCTCTCAATACCCTCACTACAACTGCCAAATGATTGCATGATCTTCCTCATTTTTTTAATATACCAATATGTCATTAATGAACATAATAACACAATTATCAAAATAGGGACACAACACACTATTCATCAAACACATAAAGATACTTGGAGCATTAGTCAAACCAAATGGAGCTACAAAAAACACATAATGCCCACACCTGTTCCATAAATTTTTCTTGTAAATGCCCTCCTCTTTAATGTGTACCTAATGATATACAGATCTTGTATCAAACAAGTCATCAATCCTTGAAAGCAAATAATTGTTCTTGACAGTCACTTTGTTCAACTACCTATAGTCAATGCATAATCTCAGAGTACCATCCTTCTACTTCACAAAAATACTGGTGTGCCCCAACGTGGTAGACTTGGCCTAATCTATCACTTGTCAAGCACCTCTTTCAGCTGCAACTTTAACTCTACTAACACAGGTGTTCTCATCCTGTAAGGTTCTTTTGATGCTAGAGCTGCCCTTGGCACCAACTCAATAGAAAATTCTACTTCCCTGTGAAGTGGTAACTCTGAAATCTTTATGGAAAACACATCCTGAAACTGCTGTAGAATTGGGTACCTTTTTAAAACATCTACATCCTCAAATTCCTTACCTTTGTCGCTAAAAATATGCATTAAAAATAAGAGACACCCTTTCCTACGACTACACTTGGTCTGCATAGATACACCATCCTAACTCATCTGGCTTTCTTCTTTCCTTGTAACACTTTTGGTTGCCCATTATCATCCAAGCATGCAATGGATTTCTCATAATAATCCACCTTGGTCCTATGAAGGTATAGCCACTCCATACCTAATAGCATACTATATGATCCCAACAAGAATATTTTCAAGTGCATTGTTGTAGACATTCCTTTCAACTCGAATTCACAAGATCTTACTCAAGGATGAACTCTTTTTTTTTACCTATAGCCAACTGCACCAAACGAGATTCTGCATTCAGTTCTTTATTCAAACCACACTTATCCACCAAGTCCACACTTACATAACTATAATTAGATCTAGCATCTTTCAAAATAGAAACAACTTGATCACAGCTCTTACCATCCATCTCAATGGTAGATGCCTGATGGTTTGCATGTTTGTTATCTAGGGTCGTGTAGATCCTAGGAATACTTTGTCCAACATCCCCAATAGTCTGTGCCTCCTATGTACTATAGATATGAAGCCTACAACCCTGATTCTATTGAAAATATTTCTTAAGGGGTTCCTTACCACATGTCCAACACTCCAACCATCCAGTACCATCACCACCATGTTATTGTTGTGAACCATGTCGTTGTCTAGCTACATTGAACTTCTTTTGTTGTGCCACATTTTCTTTCTCTTCAACATTCACGCCTTGGTATTTTTGGTTGACATTTACCCTTACCTTTATCCTTATCCTTCCCTTTCCATCCTTTTTGAGATTCATTATTTGTCTTTTACTATTCATAACAATGTTTCAATTTCCCAATAACCTCCTCGAGTGACCGAGGCTCATCATACTCAATCCAATCTCTAATCATTGAACATTCACCTTCTCATCTTTAAAATACAATACACACCTCAATATCTCCAGGAATTTAGTCTTGTACTCTTCATCTCTCATCGATTCCATATTTAGCTCATAGAATTCTTTGGGCTTGCCATCATAGTACCTCTCTGACAAGTACTTCTTCCTAAAAATCCTCTTGAGCTAACGCCAACTCAAGTCCTCTGTCCTGATGTCTCAGACTCACTTCACATTTTCCCACCAGATATTTTCTTTACATTTCAGGCTGAAGATACCAATTCTTGCCTTGATGTTTTCTACGTATTCTTGCAACTCAAAGAAATTGTTCATCCCAAGTATCCAAGCCTCTTCATATTATGGTTTTTCAAGTCTCCATCAAAAGTAGGCATATTTTCTTTCTTAAACTCATCTAGAAATTATCCCCTATCACTCCTCATATAAGGGCAATAAGGATAATGAAGATGATGCCCATCAGAACCAGAACTAGAATAATACATGTTCCCATTTGTTATAGGCATATTTGGGCACATCAACCCCAAACTTATATGTCAATGTATTAGGGCTCATCAACCCCTAAAAGAGTTGTTTCATACCCTAAAAGAACATAGTCATATGAATGCGTCATTCCCCAAAAGTTTCATCTAAGAAACCATCCAAAAATTGCCTAATTTGGACCATACTGACTGCTCAACTGGAAATGTGCGATGCATACTGAGTGGTACACTGCCAGGGTGCGATGGATACTTTTTAGGCCTTCTATAGGGTGCGATGGGTGAGGATGGACAAATGTCTGGGACAGTTTGTTAGTTGGTTGCTCATGAAATCTTCAAGAAACTTCTCCTGTGCCACTTGCCTCTCTGAATTCATCCAAGGATGATAAGGGAACTATGAAATCTCCAATCCCTTCTCTTGTGGAACCAATTATAACAAGTGGAATGACACTAATAAAACCCCATGGATGACTCACACCCTTGCAAGCATCTATAAATGGATCTCCAATCTAAGAGATCAGGAGGCTGGACTGTTGTGAATTGCAAGGAAGTGTTAATAGTTTGTAATTGAGGAGAGAGCATTATATTCTTGTTGGTGTGATCTTGCTATTTCATGAGGTGAAGAAGGATTCAAGCTGAGAGGATGATGTTGGATCAGACAACTCGGTTGTAATTCTCCTTTCTATTAATAAAACTCTTCAAGATTTCTCCCATATGATTATGCAATTGTGAATGTTATCATTTGTGAATACTATCATTTGTTCATTATATATCTGATTCTGTAATGCTTATGTTGTAATAGATCATGATGCTTTGACAGTTCTTTGTTGCTGTACTTGTGCAGGTACTCTCCAAGCGTATTAAGTACAGGGAGGAGTTGCAAGCTCTGCCAAAGGAGAGAGAGATCAAGCAAGGGATTAAGTGGAAGTTCCAGGTTGGTTCTATTATCTTTCTCTTATCTGTTACACATAGAAGAAATCATTGAATTTCTTTAAATTGTTGTTTCTAGGGTAGCTGCCAAACCTAGAGGGTTAGCATTCTTTAGGAATACTAGTTTTCCCAAAAAAAAATTGGCAACTCCATTGGGGAACTGAACAGATGTTTGTTTGTTTTTATTTTTTGTTTCATGTTCAATTTGATAAACTATAGACAGAGTCTGAAGTCAGCCAGGTAGCCTTTGAACTACTCTTGCTTTGCAATTACATAGTAGATGAATGTTGCTTCAGCCAATCTCTAGTTTAGTTTATGAATTAGACATTTGACTTGCAAGCACATCTAGATGCCTTTTTGGTAGGTCAACAACCTCTCAAGACATTCCATCATACTTTGCTCATCATTTCTCATAAAAACCCACCTTAACTCATTGAAAACAGTTCCACCTTTGAGCCAAAACCCATTTTAGTTGTGCACCCTAGACCATCGCAAAGTCTTCCACAGTGACTCAATATGCATAGCACCTCATGAGTGTAGTAAGTGCAATGCATCTCAATTTCTATGAAGCCTAGGTGTGATGATTGACTGAACTCTTTTTCCATCTAGAAATTGAGGGTTTTTGACCTATTTTCAGTTTTGTTTGGTTGTTTTGCTGCAAATGAACAATGCCTCTTTACTAAAGCTTACTTGCATCACTTAGATTAGAATCAATTACATTAGGATTAGTGAATGTTTTTGCGTATTTGTTCCTCATTTACAATCCTTTGTCGAAAATTTGTTTTAGTTGATTTGTCACTTTGGTACAAAAAGTGTCGTAATTATCGTTTTTTGTCAAAAGGAGAGGTGTCGTAAATTCTTCCTTCCCTTGATAATGGACTGAACTTTTCTTGATGCATTTGATTTGATTTTTTTACATTCAAAGTGTGGAAAGCAATTTTTTCAAAATTGAAAGTGTCGTTTTTTGAGTCTTCCTTTCTCTTTTGAAGAAGAAATTGTCGAAAATGTCATTTTGAGTGAAGTATTTCAAATCTTTGCTGCATTTAGTTTTCCTTTTGTCATCTTTCACATTAATGAGAGTGAAAACAAATACATGCATTTGCATTTAGCATTTTTTGATTTTTGTGCAAAAAAATTATTTAGGGAAATGCATTAGTGTGTGCTCTTTGCTCTTTGCTTAAAAGCAATGTTATCTTCTTTCCCTAGTAGCTAGGATTTTCATTGCTCGAATAAACAAAGATTGTTTATCATTGTAGATTGCATCTTAGCAATTTCAGACCATCATCACGCGGTGAACCATTGAAACGAAAACTCTAAACAAGATCAACTTTAAAATTAATTTCAATGAACCTAACAACGCTTTGGAACTTAGCGCAACATATCTGGAGGTCTAGGTTAGTGACGTGTTTTGGTGTTGTTAAAACTAGTGGCTATAGTTTTTCATTGAAGGTTGGGTGATTCCTCCTCCTTGATACGGCAAGTGCTAGCACAGACTTGTGCTCCCCGTACCGTCACATATATATTGGGAGACCACAATAGGCTTATATCCTTTATCCATAGTAAACTAAGTCTGCCGCCTTATTGATCACAATGCACTGAACACAACATTCAGGAAGATTGACTGTCGTACATAATTCCTTGGTAATTTGTTTTTAATTTATCACCAAGGTGTATATTGCAGTTTTGTGATTGGTTTGGTAATCCCTCTCTCTAGATTTTCCAGCATAGTCACTTTCATTCCTTTTCGACTGTCTAAAATAAAAGGTCCATGTGAGCACTTTTCCTTTCAAGCGCATTCAAAAATTGAAGGAGACTAGAGTCATTTTTAGCTTTTTCTCGACTCTTAAAAAACTGAAAAAGAAAAGTTGTGTCCAAAGTTTTGCTAAAATTAATTGATTGCAAATAACATCCCTATTCCTTAGTTGATCTTAGGTTGAGACATATGGCAACAAATATAGAGTCCATTGATCAAGGAATCCCTTTTGATGGGAATCCTAATCCTTTTCCTTCTTTTGAAAATATTGGTGCTCCTTATATGGCTACATTATACCTTATGGGATTTACCATTGGCCTACCAGAATGGTTGTTTCCAACCTCTTTGGTTCAAAATGTCGCGATTTCTCCACAATCGAGTACACCTTCAACTGGACAAAATCAACCTCGAGTTGATCCTAAAGTTGACCCTTTTCCTTCTTCTTCGTTTGTTTCTTCCTCCCCTTCTTCCTCTTCACTTCGTGAAAGTATTGATACTAATAACCAGGTCGCTAAGAAGAAGAAGAAAGGGAAGGAGAAGAAGAAGAAGTCAATTCAGCAAGGGTGAAACCAAGCAACCATTTCTCTGAATGAAACATTTGATGAAAAGCAGTCCATTAAATGTCACAAAGTCAAATATCCATGCATAATTTGTGCGGAAGACCATTTTCATCGAAATTGTCCTTACTTTCCTCAGATCTTGAAAAAATGGTCATTCCATTCACACCATCCCATGTCATCAACCTCTAAATATCATGTTGGTAACACATCATCAATTAGTGATAGTAAACTTCATGGACATAAGGGAAAATCCAAGCTTCCATGTAGGTTATGTAAAAGGAATCACCCCTTTCACCTTTTTCCTTTTTGGATGAAGCCAAAAGTGTGTTGGATAACCATCCTGCTTCACCGTAGCAACATCTGTCTGGTTACAGGAAACTCTCCCTAAATCCTTCACTAGTTGATGAACCGATTGACCAAAATCAACCGTCGGTCCAAACCACTCTCTCCGAAAGTGAATCCTATGAGTCTATACCCAACCAAAATCAACAGGTCGAGGTAAGAGTTGACCTGATTTCACCTTCAACTAATCATACCTTTCCCAAAGAAAGTGAAAATGATATCGCTCAAGTTCGTTTTGTTACTTCGGATTCTAACAAGCTTGGGGGCAATCCACCTGTTCCATCAAGACAGGAGGAAAACACTCTAGTTCTCTTTACTCAAGGGGTTAATTCTCCCGTTTCTATGGTACCCACTCCAAGTAACCTTTCATTAGAATCGATTTGCAGGAACCTGCCTTCTTTTTTATGTGCCTTTCCAGATCATAGAACAAATTTGTAAAATGATTGTATCTAGCACTATTATAGATGAATGTGCATCGGTGAGTATCCTTTCCTCAACTGCTTAGCAAGCACTTGGTTCGCCACTACTTATGCCTGTTACAAAAAATTTGTTGGGCTTTAACAAAGGAACCAGTCGACCATTAGAGATCCTTCCTCAGTTACCTATCACTTTGGGAGGAAAAATTGTTTATCTGAACGTGATGGTAGTCCCAGGACCTCTAGATTACAATTTAATTCTTGGTTGTGATTATGTTTATCACATGGGAGCTATTGTTTCAACACTCTTTTGAGTGATTTGTTTCCCACATGAAGGTAGGATTGTCACCGTTGACCAACTTTCATTTTCCAGTCCAAATATGGCTCCTAGTCAACCATCTTCCCGAAATGGTCCTTTTGTACCAATGGTATCATCCCCGCCACGGGTTAATTATGTGGCAACCTGTTCTCTACCTACATTGACTGACAATCAATTCAGTGATGTTGTACATTATGTACTGGGAGCATTGGAACTAGATATCTCCTTCATGACCACTTATGTGTTCTGAACAAGGAGTCTGAGGTTCTTATGTGAACCTTGTTAAAAAATGAAATCAACGGTCTCTGAGGATAGTTCGTTGTCTTGTGTCATGCTTGTTAAAAAATGAAACCAAGGGCCTCTGAGGATAGTTCGTTGTCTTATGTCAACCTCATTAAAAAATGAAACCAAAGGAGTCCGAGGATAGTTCCTTGTCTTGTGTCAACCTTGTTAAAAAATGAAACAAGGAGTCTGAGGATAGTTCTTTTACTAGGTCAACCTCGTTTAAAAATGAAACAGGCCAATGAGCATAGATTCTTGTCTTGTGTCAAGCTCATTAAAAAATGAAACAAGGACCCCTAGAGCAAAGTCCCAAGTTGAGTCTTTGATTAGATCTCGTAAAATCCCATTCGAGTCTTTCACTCGATCTCGTAAAAGAAGCTTCATTCCACCCACATGATAGCCATGAGTAGTCTACCTAGGTGAATGTAATGAAGCTTGGGGGGCATGCACCTAGTGGTAAAGTTAAATTTCCCTATAGGTTATGTGAAGGAAATCACCCCATTCACCTTTTTCTCTCTGGATGAAGCCAAATAGGTGTTGGATAACCGTCCTACTTCACCGCAACAACTTCCATTTGGTTACAGGAAACTCTCCCTTTCATCATGCTAGGGGCATGTAAACCAATTTTCAAGCATACTTTATTCATCGAGCTTGTGTAAAAATGAAACTGAATCTAAGCATAGTTTTTCGTTTCAAGCTTGTGTAAAAATGAAACTGAATCCAAGCATAGTTCCCTACGGTTTAAGCTTATCTAAAAATGAACCCATTTTCAATTTTTAACCCTCGTGATTGCCATTCTATCAACCTTTTCTATCTGATGAGTCTTGCTTGTTTTCATCCAATCACCACCATCTCTTTGGCCAATCATACACTTTCACTCGGTTGTTTTACCTTTTTTTGAGGAATAGTTGCAATGAGTGGTCTTATTAGCCAGCCTCTTCACATAAATCAACATGTTTTGAGAAGTTCCAACATCACCGAAACTAGTTGCTACCCTAGACACCACTCGTTCCTCAAAATACAGTCCTCTTTAAAACCTTTTCAGACTCATTAAACATGAAAAGAATGTCGAGCGCTTGTCTTTTCTAGCTCGTTAAAGTATTGGAAATGTCATCGCTCCTGTATTATTTTATCCTTTTTTGGATCTTAGGGATTACATTACGAAAAAGAACTTATGGAGTTTTATTTTTGTCCCTTTTCAAACTCTCTAAGCATGAAAAGGACCGAGTTATCCTTGTCATTAAACTCATTACAATAATAGCGACAAACTTGTCCATCTAGAAGAGACCGAGTTTCATTGTCGCTAGACTCGTTAAAACATTAAATAGTGATAGGTTTTCCCGAAGGGCGAATTATAGAACAAGCATATGTTATCCTCCTCAAGCTTGACAAAAAATAAAGAGGTACTAATCAGCAATGACTAGGTAAAAGGGAAAAAAACTTGAAGAATTTATGGTAGAAAGTCCCTCTTGAACATGACACTTTCACTTCATCTCGATTATTGAGTTGGGTTGGGTTATTCCATTCATTGGTCATCACACCATTGGTCTTTCATACCATCCATCCTTTGTGGTTAATGCTACCAATTCATCTCAGTGTCGCCATCATGTTCAAGATAAGTCATTTAGTTGAAAAATCACCATCCAGTTAATATCTCATACACTAAAATACCTCCATCCTTCATTTTTCAATGGCCACCATTCCTGAACCTTGTGTCGTCAGTTCATTTTCACCTCCAAAAATAATTTTCTTTGTTTCGTGTCGTAGATGTGGGATACCTCAAGACTCTCCTACGACGAGTCACTTCTTGTCGACATCATCTCATTATCCAAGAAGTTGACTTAGAAACAACCCTTTCAGTGCTTTGAAGCTTGCATACATCAATGGCAAGTTTCTCACTTTCGGGGACAGGTTGACATCAATGGCCCTCGACCAAAAGATTTTGCATGGTGTTCGACATTGGATTATGTATTCACACCATGTGAATTGTACTGTAGTACCTTGAGGATCTTTATCATTATCAATGATCCCTCTTGCATCTATTAATAGCTCACATCATTGGCTGGTAATCAGGTGATGTCTTTCCATGTTCGACTTTAGAACATCTCTTCACATGGTTTGAATTGTATATTGGGTGAATATTGAATGAGTTTGAAGACACTGGATCTAGTTTCATCCATCTGAGCTGTGATATATTTAGGGATATAAAATCATCAAATTTACAAAAGCTCTAAACAGATGGTCATCCTAATCATGGATTGACGCTCTATATCTGTAGAATCATGAGTCTGTATCTGTAGATGACTATCTGATCTATGTACCTAAAATGAAATTTATAAAGCCAAGCATGGGAATGCCTCCCTCAACTGGATCATGAAAATAATATTATGATGATGTATTGCATTGTAACTTATGCAGGTCACCTTCCAGTTTGAAACATGGATCCTCATGATAAAGCATTTCACCCGACATGAATATTTACGACCTCATGCTTTAGGGGGCAACTGTTATTGGCATATTTGGGCACATCAACCCCAAACTTATATTTCGATGTATTAGAGCTCATAAACCCCTAAAAGAGTTGTTTCATACCCTAAAGGAACATATTCATCTGAATACATCATTCCCCAAAAGTTCCATCTGAGAAACCATCCAAAAATTGCCTAAATTGAACCATACTGACTGCCCCACTAGCAAAGTGCGATGCATACTGAGTGGTACACTGCCAGTGTGTGATGCATACTATTTAGGCCTTCTATAGGTTGCGATGGTTGAGGATGGACAAATGTCTGAGATAGTTTGTTGGTTGGTTACTCATGGAATCTTCTAGAAACTTCTCCTATGCCACTTGCTTCTCTGAATTCGCCCAAAGATGAATAAGGGATCTAGGGAATCTCCAATCCCTTCTCTTGTGGAACCAATTGTAACAAGTGGAATGACACTAATCAAACCCAATGGATGAGTCACACCTTTGCAAGCATCTATAAATGGATCTCGAATCCAAGAGATCAAGAGGTTGGAATATTGTGAATTGCAAGGAAGTGTTGATGGTTTGTAATTGAGGAGAGAGCTTTGTATTCTTGTTGGTGTGATCTTGCTATTTCATGAGCTGAACAAGGATTGAAGCTGCGAGGATGATGTTTGATCAAACAACTGGGTTGTAATTCTCCTTTCTATTAATAAAAGTCTTCAAGTTTTCTCCCATATGATTATGCAATTGTGAATGTTATCATTTGTGAATGCTATCATTTGTTCATTATATATCTAATTATGTAATGTTTATGTTGTAATAGATCACGATGCTTTGACAGTTCTTTGTTGTTGTACTTATGCAGGTACTCTCCAAGCATGTTAAGTACGGGGAGGAGTTGCAAGATCTACCAAAGGAGAGAGAGATCAAGCAAGGGATTAAGCAGAAATTCCAGGTTGGTTCTATTATCTTTCTCTTATCTGTTACACATAGAAAAAATCATTGAATTTCTTTAAACTATTGTTTCTAGGGTAGCTGCCAAACCTAGAGGGCTAGCATTCTTTAGGAATACTAGTTTTGCTAGAAACACCATCACCTATCCTATATGGAGTTTCCAACAACTTTTCATCTCTATCTGACCTGTGTCCACCATGAGAACTACTACCATATTCCACATTGATTTTTTCCTCCTGTCCATGGCTAATCCATAAGTGGTTGATGTTGTACAAAATATGAAGGAGTATTGCATTAACCTTTGCTTGTTTCTCTTGTGCCTGCATGATTTTCCATCGTCCACCTTACAACTCCTTATTTCTTCGTTGAAGCTTCTGAATGTGTCTTCTAAGTTAGAAGAGTGCCCAAAACCATGTTACTCATATGATTCACAGGGACAATATTTGTAGTCTACCATCTTGCTAGTCATTTTGATCTCTTTCCTACAAGGCATACTATGTCAACTAAACCAAAACACAATAAACCAACATACTCTAGCAAAATTTGGGGAGGATATCTCATCTGTAAGATCAACCAACCAGCATAGTACATGTATAACATGATCATGAAAGAATATATACATATAAGAAATAGGTGTATCAACACATAAACATCATACTAACTAGATTCTAGTCATCAAGGCATGACCATATCCACTACACGTACCAATGTACACTAAAAATACACAAGCATAAACAACATGTAACCAATCATACACTCATGATGACACAACTCACACCAACAACATCCTCTTGCACATGGCGACATCACTAAAACCATGACCAACACCATGCATATCCAACAAGAATATAGACCACAAAGATGATTAACACACGAGCAACCAACATTAAAGCATGGCTATCAAACTGATGAACCCCATAAATGGGTAATTATATGGGCTCATTTTGCCTCCTAACATATTTAAATCAACCATTCTCTTAGCTTATTACATGTTTTTCGATTATATTTATTCTTATGGAGTGAGTTGGGTTAGTTATAATGCCATGAGGTCTAACATGTGTTTAATGTAGATTTTTGTTGAATTTTGAAGACAAAGTCAAAGATTCAATGGAAAATTGGCAGCAATAATTCGATGTGGACAAAGGAGAGGATTTATAGGAGGGAATCTCCCTCATTTATTACTCCTCACTTCGAATTCTCCTTCATGTAGCTTAAAGCACAAACAACCAAATCAATGCACTAGGAGGTAGCTGAGCAAGTGGAGTATAACTTATGTTTACCTCGAGTTTTGGGAGCCAAACCTCCCTGATTTTAAGGAAGCTATTGGGATCTCTAGTTGTATAAGTAAGGAGGCCTAGGGCTTCACTAGGGTCAAATTTTTGTTGAATTTTTGTTGCAGTTTTGCTCTGCTTAACTTCGAGCTTACTTTTGGTGATAGTTTCATGTAATCCTATTACTATTTTGATAACAGAGATGAGATTCTTCTTGAGCTAGCACTGAAGTACCTTAGAGGGCTGAAGCTCTCAGGTTAGGGCCCAATCCAAGCAGCCAAGATCCTCTTGTTTGTATTTATATTCTTTCTTTCAGTTTATGGATTGGTTGCTATTAAATGAATCTCTTTCTTGGTTAAGAATAGGTTGCTTTTGGTGATTGAGAAGGTTGTTTCCATTTGTGTTTTCTATTGCAAGGTAAAATGTGATAGAGAGAAGATACAAAAGGGCAAAAATAGTGCCTTGGCCTCCTTTCCCCTCTTTGGGACCATGAACTGATTCCAAGACCCTCTTACTGCCACAAAAACACAGATTTTCCTTCTCCATAGGATTTCTAGTGTTGCAGTTTGTTAGACAGTTAATGCTTTGCTTTATATCTCTTTGACCATGCTCATTTCTATCTTTACAATAATTCTTCTTCCATGCTTTCTCTCATTATAGCATTTTTCAGCATTTCTTTCCATAGCTCATAATGCAGATTAGCTTGATGCAAAATTATGTTTTTTGATGTACTTAATTTTGCTGCTTGCTTGATTTCATTATTTGATTGTAAGTTCTTTTGTTGAAAATTTCTTCTGACAGCAAGTCAGCCTATCAGCCATCACATTCTCTCCATGATCTATGCCCTAAAGGTCACCTAAAGGTCACTTCAAATTGCCTTAGGTTTCTGTGTTTTTTATAGGATTTCTTCCTCTCTCTTGACCATCTTTCCCTCTCCTAGTGATCCTTGGTGAACCCTAGGCACCCTAACACATCATCCAAGCCTTCATATACCCTTTCTTCCCACTCCAACACCTTTAAAACCTTCAAAAATGCTTTCAAAATTCTCTAATAGACCTCCTGTAGACCTCCTGTAGATCCCCTATGTCCTCCTATAGGCTTCCTTTTGAAGGTCAATTGCGGGAAAAGCCTCCAGAAGGCCACTTTAGACCACCTACGACGTATCTACACCATCTCACATCCTTTTAAGTCCCAAAACTACCCTCCATCGCCACCTATTCACTGCCACATTCACAAACAAATAAATTACATGCATGACAAATTCACATAAAATACATAAAAATCCAAAAAGATGTTTTTTCCTCATTTACTTCTAAAAATAGCTTTAGTAGATGTTGTTTACTTCCTTGAGTAGGTAATGGCATTCATTTCATAGTTTTCATATTTCTTTCTGCAAAAGTAGGATTAGTTGGTTAAGTAGGGTTTCCTAGGTTTACCTTACATTTCAGTCTTTTTCCTTCCTACAGGTAGAGCAACCTCTGTAGAGTAAGATTTCCTTTCTTTTATCACATATAGGTATTTTTTTGGAATACATAGAAGTTGGCTTGGGCTCCTAGTGATCTTGCGCTAGCTGAACAAGTGATAGCCTGCAGTAAGAACTAGTACTTGTGCATATAGCACCGTCGCTTCCATGTTTGTTAAGAACTACCGGGTTAATGAGAGTAAAGTAGGAAGTCCAGGAGTTGCAACATTATTTCTGCAATACTGGTGCTCACAATCTTTTTGGCACCATTGCCGGTGAAACGTAGGAGTATTTTGTGATTACTGCTTTCTTCTATTTTCTATCGCAACATTCTGCTAAGTAGTTTATTTCGACAAAAGTAGAATAGTTGTTTCTTTTAGTTTCTGCATTTCCTTGCCTTCCTTTCAAAATTTGGAAATTTCATTTCAGCAAAAGTAGAATAGTTCTTTCTTTCAGTTTCTGCTTTTCCTTTCTTTCCTTTTTAATTCTACAAATTTCATTTCACCAAAGTTCATTTCCTTAGTTGCAATTTGTATTGTTCAATCCATTTTAGTTTTGTAGGTATAATCAATGAAAAAACAAAACCAACCGAAAATATTTCCTTTCATGCCTCATAGGAATAGAGATAATTCAGGAAAATTATTGCACAAGGCCTCCACTACATCACATAGCCAACCTTCTCTATTCTTTGGTGGCAATGATCAAGAAGAACCTTTAGGTGAACAACCAGAGATATTTGAAGAACCTATAGGGGAAGAAGAAGAAGAAGAAAACATCCCTCCTGAGCCAATGGCTAAAAGCAGGAATGCTAGGGGAAATGGAGAGAGAATAGAGGGTACCTTTCCCATCCGGGAGACCAATGGAGACACCAAAACGAAGAATGTAAGTCCTTTAGCCCTACCTCACTTCCATGGTTTGACTACAGAAGATCCTGACACCTTCTTGTTTGAGTTTGTTGTCATCTGCCGAACCTATGACTATGCAAAAGATGAACGAAAGTTGAAACTATTCCCTTCTACTCTCAAGGATGTAGCATTGCGCTAGTTCATGGGGTCACCTGGAAATAGCATCACAACTTGGGCTCAGATGCAGTAGGCCTTTAATAACAAATATCGAGACTACTGTAGGTCAAAAGATACCGAAGAAGAAATCTTCTGAATGACCATGGGAACTGATGAATCCTTGGAAGATTATGAAGAGAGGCTTCAGCTGAATTACAAAAGGGCTAGGTGCACACTTGACCCTAAATCTCTGATGTTTGTCCTGCTCAGGGGAATTCGGGAAGACCTTCTAGACACCCTCCATCTACTGGCTAGGGGAGACATCTACCAACTATCTTATGAGGACATAAAAACTGTCTTTGGAAACCACTCTAGGGTAGCAAGAAAGAGAGGTAGGGGGAGTCAACTCATAGCCAGTACCTCCTCTTCCAATTCATCCATCAAAGGTGAACTCGGAAACATGTTGGAAAACCTCAAAAGTGAGATGTTGCAGACTCTTGCCATGCAAATGGATACCTTGCATATCAAAAGGAAACAAGAGGAAGTAGAGAGGGCTTTGGCCATCTTTTTTCCTAGATGCACCAGGAGCCATCCTAGGAATGAATGTCCATTGAACTCTATAGAGGTTTGTTTAGTCTATGAAGAAGATCATTCTATAGATAAGTACCCTTCCTTGCCTGGACTTAAAGTTTTATACCAGGGGGCTGAAGGAGCCACTAAACCACTCTATTTCATGAACCAAAGGATACCGCATGGACCTAGACCATACTAGCAGGGGATGCAAGGGACATCTCAAGCATACTACAACCAAAACCAAGTCACATCTATACCTTCTTGGGGACCCCCTACTCATCCTTCTTGATCCACACCTCCTCCTTGGTCCTTCCCATCTCAATATCATTCCCAACCAGTCGCTCATTCATTTCAATCCTATGCTTAGCCACAAACTCGGTGGAATGCATCTCATCAGGGGTGGAGGTCCCAGTACAACTCTCCTCCCACTCTTTTACCTCCACCACCTACTCAACCACATTGGCTCCTACTCCACCAATGTAACCCCACATGCTTGCTTAGCCAAACCCGAACCCAAACAACAAATAGGCTTAGCAAGTATATGGTGGGGAACCATCATGCCCAATGTATGTGGTGAGCCCCAGTATTGTAGCAATAATGCTACAACTCCTGGGGCTTCCTGTCTCTTAATTTTATCAACCCAGTAGTTCGACTTGGAAGCGGCGGTGCTATATGCACAAGTACTAGCTCTTGTCGCAACTGTCACTTGGTCAGCTGGCACAAGTCCGCTAGGGCTCAAGCCAACTTCTA
>APFE030361804.1:70961-165271 GCA_000404065.3 Pinus taeda
AACAAGGCTACACAAAGCACCCATTAGACTTGTTGGCATAATGACTAACCAAATTCACTATATTAACATAAAAATAATCAAAAACATGCAATAAACAAATGAGAATGGTGGACTAAGCCAAATTAGGAAGTTGAATGAGCCCAAATAATTGTACATTTTTGGGGCTCTTTAGTATGCTATGGATATTTAGGAGATTAACCTTTGATCTGGGAAGGTTATCCCAGATAGCCAGCCTCCAGCTATCGAGGTTGAGGAAGATAAACAGGAAAGTGAACCTAAAGCAATTCCACCCTTTCCTAAGAGACTATCCAGGACAACACAGCCTACCCTAGAAGAAACTGAACTTTTGGGAGAATTGAAACAGTTATGTGTGAAGATACCACTTCTCCAAGCCATAAAATATGTGGCCTATATTCAATAGGTTGATTGGAGAGAAGTGCTTTAGGAATCCAGGAAAGTGCAAGAGAGATGCCCCAACCATCAATGTCATAGGACAACTGTTCGACCTGATGTTGGGACAGATAATATGTCTGAAATATCTAGACCCTAGAAGTCCAGTAGTTGATTTCCACATCAATGGCACCATGATCCCACATACCTTGATTGAATTGGGAGCTACCATTAATGTGATGACAAAGGACATAATGCTCAAACCTAACCTCCAGGGCTCCTTGAGGAAGACCACGACAATACTTTAGCTAGAAGACTGCTCCACCATGACCCTTGAAGGGATTGTGGAAGATGTGATAGTCTCCATTGATTCTTGGGAGTACACTGCTCATTCTTAGTTCTCCAGCCAAAGGTAAAGCTCGTTGGGTATCCTATCATCTTGGGAAGACCCTGTTTGGCTATTGCCGATGCCTACATCAGCTGTCCCTCAATCCAAAAAAATGTGAATTTTTGATGACTGAAGGGACCGTGCTAGGTCATACAATATCTCAGCAAGGATTACAAGTGGAATCCAACAAAGTTGTCATCATCCAAAGGGTCCCACATACTCAAAAGGTGAGATATGTCAGAAGTTTCCTAGGCTTAGCTGGGTATTACTGAAGATTCATTAAATATTTCAGCAAGCTAGCCTCTCCATTGTTCGGTCTTTTAGGTAAAGATGTCAAATTTATTTCGTCAAAAACTGTCAAGAAGCCTTAGATACCTTGAAGAGTAAACTTGTGACTGACCCAATTTTGAGAGGCCCAAACTGGGCCCTACCTTTCCGCATTCACACAGAGGTGTCGAACAAAGCAATAGGAGTGGCCTTAGGACAAATTGATGAAATTTTACCTGATGCCATATACTTTATAAGCAAAATTTGTCAAGGGAAAAGTTAAACTATATAGTGATCGGGAAGGAACTCCTAGCTATTGTGCATTCTTTAAACGAGATTAGATCAAAGGCTATCAGATCTTTATGGACATTGATCATGCTGCAATTAGATATTTAATGAACAAATCGGATGTAAATGCTCGCATTATTAGATGGTTGCTTTTACTGCAATAGTTTGATTTGATCATTGTTGATAAGCCTGGTAAAGAAAATGATGTTGCTAACTTCTTTCTAGAGTAATTTTTCCTACAGGTGAAGAAGGAATGGTGGATGATCAAATGCCAGATGAACACATGTTTGCTATCTCAATACTTTCTCCATGGTTTGCTGATATAGCAAACTACTTGGTTTCAGCACAGTTCCCGCCATACCTATCCTCGAAGCAGAAGAGCTAGATAGTGAGGAAAAGCACCCTTTCACCTGGATTGGGGGTAATCTCTTCAAACTTGGCCCAAATAAGATCTTGAGAAGATGTGTCAGGGAGGAGGAAGTTTTTGACATCCTCTTGACTTGTTATGACAGGCCGTGTGGAGGTCATTTTGTGGTAAAGAGAATTGCCTAAAAATCTTGCAAGTAGGATACTATTGGGCCACTCTTCATCAAGATGTGAGAAGATACACCAGCCAATATGATCAGTGTCAAAGGATGGGGAAACCTACTCCAAGGGATGAGATGCCCATGTAACCTTAAGTGACCTTTGAGCCATTTGAGAAGTGGGGCATGGACTTTGTGGGTCCTATCAACTCTCCTTCAAAATAGAAGCAATACATCATTGTGTGCACCGATTACTTGAAAAAGTGGGCAGAAACAAAAGCAATAAAATCATCAACAAAGGAAAAAGTATTTGAGTTTTTGAGAGAAAACATATTCTACAAGCTTGGGTATCTAAGAGAATTGGTCACAGATCAAGGTAGTAAATTCACTTCCAATTTGATTGAAGACTTGCTCATATCATAAAATCAAGCACAAGACTTCCACCCCTTACCATCCACAAGCCAATGGGCAGGTGGTAGTCACTAATAGATATTTGGAAGGAATTCTAACCAAGTTAGTGAGCAACAATAGAAAATATTGGGTAGACAGATTAGTTGTGGCCACCTGGGCCTACAACCCAACATGGAAGACCACCACAGGGTTCACACCCTATGAACTGGTCTATGGGAAGAAGGCTTTGAATTCAATAGAATTTGAATTCAATACACTAAGGATGGTAGCTTAACTGGACCTAGACCTCAACCATGCATAGAAGGAAAGACTACTCCAGCTCAATGGATTGGATGAACAAAAATTACAAGCACTTCTCCACATAGAGGTAGTTTAGCTTCAGAGGAAGATGTGGCATGACAAAAAATATCAAGGAGAAGCAATTCCAAAAGGGAGATTGGGCACTGCTCTATGATTCAAGGTATAAAGACTTCAAAGGCAAGCTGAGGACAAGATGGCTGGGACCCTACACTGTGGAAAAATGCAATGACAATGGTTCAGTTCTGGTCAGAACCATCGATGAGGAAGCCATCCCATGCTTGTCAATGGACATAGGTTGAAAATTTACAAGAAGCCCCTCTCCAAGTGAGAGTTCATTGAAGATCTGAATAAGATAGCTATGGTAGTGGAGCATATTTTAGCCTCCACTTTACCCACTCACTGATGAAACATAAAAGAGAAATAAGAAATAAGGACTTAGTGAAAACCTCAATGAGGTGCTTGAGTCCCATCATTGAGTTGAAAACCTCTTCTGAGGTGGACCAGTGATGCCAAAAAAATAAAAAAATAAAAAGAAAGAAAAGAATTATAGAATAAGATCCCTGGGTGAAATCATCCCTTGGAGGTTCCCAGGGCAAGCAATTAGCAAGAAAACCTCCTTGAGGCACCCTAGTTGTTTTCAAAAATTAAAAAAAGAGAGAAAAAGAAGAAAAGGATTATTGAATTTTAATGTGTATTGCAAGTTGCAAGAGGAATATAGGGAGCAAGAGAAGATGACAAAGAGACTATTTCACCTCCTCCACACTCTTCTCCATCATTTTTGACCTTTCTTTCACCCCACTATGTTTTTTTTCCAGAAAATGTGTGTTCTATAGGAGGCCCTGTGTTTTCTACAGGAGGCTCCTGTAGGAATCACAGGGAGCCAAAAATCATTCCAAAAAGTAGTTTGAGGGGTTGGGAAGCTTTATGGAGAACATGTAAACCCTCCTACAACTGTCAACCCTAATTTCCATCCATTCCACAGCTGCATCACATCATCATCATCATTGTTTTCCCTTCATGTCACAGAAAAACACAGAAAACTAGTTTTTAGAAAGAAAAAAATAAAGGAAGCAGCAACTCAAATCTCACTTGCAGCTTACCTAGTACCTCTCCATCTCCATCAGCATCTCTGGCATCATCCTCACAACTTCCAGTACAGAAATAAGCTGAAATTTTAAAGGAAGAAACAGCTACAAGAGCTCCTGTAGAAATTCCTATAACAGCTGATCCCATTAAAATCAAGCCACAACAGCAAAATAGCTGCAATCATGGGATTGAAGGAGAAATATGAAGCTTAGGTCCAGCCAAAGGATACCTGCACAAGATAGACAGCCACACATCAGAAAGTAGAGAGAATGTAGCAAGGGAATACAAGCATGTAGCAATAAAAGGAGCCAAAATACCTCTCAACACATACGTTCGACTCACAGGTAAGTGACTAACCCGCTTCTTTATTTGCATTTGTGTAATTGAAAGTTATGCATGAGAAAATTAGATGGTTGAGGTTGAATGAGAAAAGGTGGCTAGTTAACTTGGCCACCTTCATCTAGTTGATGAAATTCATCCGAAGATGTCACAACATGAGCGCATAGTCAATTTAGAGAAATATCCCAAGGACAAGTTGTGGAGGGTTTGTAAACTTCGATGCAAGGATGAGAGGTGATTGCGGGAATAAAACATGATGATAAGGTAGGTGGGGACCAATGGTCCAAATATGTCCAATGTATCTTTTTTCCAGCTCACCCGATCACTAGAAATATCTAAAAGAAGGAATAAGTACTCCTCAAAACACTCTCACCACGTTTTTTTTCATTCTATCCTCATCCACTTAGCTGCAGCAAGCTCCTTGTCACCCCATAGCCTTGAAACAATCATTCTCCATTGCTCTCATCCATCCTCCTACTATCAAGATTCTGCAGGAGCACTTACAGGTTGTACAGGAGCACCTACAAGCAATTCTATAGGAGGGGTACTGAGCTGTTTTTAAGAAGAAAACATGGGTTTTTTGCTCGATTTCTGGCTTGAGGAGGTAGGTTCCATGCATACTCACCTTGATTATCAATATTTGCAAGCAATGATATCATTTTAGGGAGGAATTGAGTCCATAGAAGAAGAGGAATTACATAAAATGTTCTGCTTGTTTTCGTAAAAAAACATAGTTTTCCTCTCATTTCATGTTTTCTTCAAAATTCTTGTCTCCATCTCTACATTTGGTGTTCAAAAGGGGCATAAGCACAATGACAGGAGGATTCATGAGGAAGGATCCCACTAATTCAATCAAGCTCCATGAACATCCCCAAGTAGTAGCCATATTCACGAGGGAAAATTGGATGACATATTTTGAGAAGTTTCAAGTGTTTGATGAGGAAGTTGCTTAGGAATTTTCCCTTTCTTTAGTCCCTCACTCAAGGACCCATTCCACTATCAGTCTTAGAGTTCTTTCCATGGAAATCACCCCAGAATTTATTAGTAGGGTTACTACCCTTCCTCTTGGATTGCCTTGGAGCAAAGATGAAAAACCAATTGGACAGGCTGCCAAGAAAAATTTCTTCCAAAACAATGAATATCCTATAGAAGATAAAAATGGCATTAGAAGGACAAGCATACCCTACCCTTGGGATGAGGTTAGTTACAAAATCATCAAATATTTTTCCTGTGAAGGGAGGTATAGCATAGTCTATGGCTACCATTTTAGAATCCTTCATGAGCTGAGATATGGCATGAACACTCCAACACCCGAGAAACTCAACATCCCCTTTTTCCTCCTAGAGTCCCTCATAGACTCCAACATTAAGTTCAAGGCAGGGAGTCTAGATTAGTTGGCTCACCATGGGTTAATCAAAATTTTAGTGGAAGAGGCCCTCCATACATTCATAATCCCCATAGCATGGGAAATTTTCTGAAACATGATAGCAGAGGATGACATAAAGGCCCTCACCTATGATATCAGTCCTTCTGATAGTGAGGAGGAAGAGAAATAAGGGGGAGAAGGGGAAGAAACTAAGGAACAAGAAGGGAAGTGTTGGTCACTTTAATTGCTTATTAATTTAAACAGTCGAGTGCCACAGAAATTGTCAACCCGGGAAAGTCCGATTATTTCAAAGGTGACTACGTACTATATGTACTCAATTTTAATAGCATTAAAAAGTTGTAGTACAAAAATTCACACTTGTTAAACCTCTACTCTGTGTTACAGCAGTTATAGTCTGTTGCAGGAATTGAATAAGAAGAGATAATTGATTAGAGAAAGTAAATCTGCAAAAAGGAAACAATGGATTTCCTGTAACAAAGGATCAGGACCCTATCACCCAGAGTAGGAACATTCAGCACCTGCCTATGTTATCCAGTTCACCAATACACTCTGTAAATCCTAATCACCAGTGAGGCACTCATGTACAACATTAATCAAAAAGAAAAACAGAGTCTTAGCAAAAGTAAGTTATCATCAGAAGCAATACTCATGAATGAGGTATAAACATAATTCACACACAACACCCAACAGAAAGAAGATGGGTGAATCTTGTGATGAAGGTGGGCCCTGTCCTTCTGTTGTGGCCACCAAAAACCCCCCTCCTTATGAAGTATTATTTCTAATACTAAATGAGTGGGGACCCTAAAAAAAATTAGTTAGTGTTACATTTTCTTTTTAGATAAAACCTACAATATCATGGACTTAGGAAAATACCTTGAAAAATCTAGAAAACCTAAGTTTCATAATGAAGAAAATTAAATTTACTCCTTGAAGGATATCGCATCGTGCAAAGGATGATAGGATACACCTTCTAAATATTTAAAACAATAAAAGGCGATATTGCGATGCGAAACTTCATCGCATCGCATATACTGAAGACAAACACTCACATTGAAAAAACTTTAAAACATCACCGATATGCGATATCGCATATCGCACATCACAAATATCACAAGAATTACAAAGGAATTATAATGATCTGCAATACTGCGATACCGCAATACTGCGACACCTCAAAGTTGCGATATTGCGATCTGCAATAAAAATAGCACGATAGCATTGCGACATTGCGACATTGCGATATTGCGATTTGTGACATCACAAAGCAAAAACGCGGGACCCCTCCATCAAAGTTGGTTCTGGCTCATTGTTCAAGAAACATTTTTAGCCAAGAGTTGGTCATGTATTTTAATGTGAATTAATGGGTTATTTCCAGTTGTTAATGAAGTAGGGCATTGTGTTTTTCGAAGAAATAACTCACGTAAGGTGGCATGTCTTGTATATCTTCGACATTTAAAATTTTTCCTGTTATTAGTCCTTTATCATTACTTCTACCTCAATGTAAAGTGCAGGAAAGAAGGACGAAGCGTTATACAGGGCATTATGCAGAAAACAACGAAGAGGCAAGGCAACACTCCAATGTACATTTCGGAAGGCATACTTAATCCACTCAAGGAAGAAAAAGAGCCGCAGAACTCTTCGGAAGCATCTATCACAGATTTCTCATGTATAGTCATGGTTGAATGGATACTGAAAGATGTTGATACCAGAAACAAACAGTTTAATTCTCAGGGTCAAGAGCTCATGGAAACACTATTTTTACAAATTTTGGGCTTTATACCAAATGAGAGAAAAAAGCGCAAGAGGTAAAAACCGCATCAGGGAAGCCCAGATCAAGAAACAGAGGCAGTTTTCGATGCGCGATTAGCACTAATCGCGCATCGCTAAGAAAAATTGTTCGAAAAGGAAGGTCCCTAGTTGCTTAGTCACCTGCAAGCCCCGAAAACTACAAGAAATCAACGATAGAAGCAAACTGGAAACAGAAGACTGAAGGAAAAGCAGAAGCAGTCCGAAGGTTAACCAAGATGAAATGGGATTTTTACCAGGCATACATGGTAATGCTACATATTCATTGGATGATTCTCAAGACTATCATCAGTTTTACTAAAAAGATAATGCCATCTCTTGCCATTTCTGTTTGCTTAACTCAACCAAAGGCGGAAGACAGTCAGCCGACTCTACTTAGAAAGATACTGAATGCTTGCGGCATTAAGGAGTAGATTTAGAAATAGTTAGTAGATTTAATTTTAGAATAGTTTCGCTTAGAAAGAGGACGATCATTTAAACCGGATCCTCAAATTTTGTAAATAGGTTATTTAGTTAGTAGTATTTAAACCCTTCTCATGCATTTAGAGAAGAGTCCAGAAATTTATCAAAAACTTGTCCTCAGAACATGCACTTTTGCACCCTCAGAGGAGGTTTTGGTGAATGAATGGAAAAGGGTTTATTTGATATTTGCATTTGATATCTGCTACTGATGTTGCACTTATGTACTCTTAGTAGATGTTGAATCAAGGAGAGATAAATCAATCATTGCTTGAAGCTCATGAGTAGGACTAGTTATAAATGGTACTTTTATCTCTTAACCATTTCTGCTTATGCGTTAAAGCGATATTTAGTTTTCAGTTATTTATATGTTACAACATGAATGTCTGAGTTATCATTTGGCACTTTTGTACGGTGATAACTATTTGTTTATATTTAGTGTATGAATAGCTCATTTATGCAATAAGTTTTAACAGCTGTTTTGTCTAACTTCTTATACAAAGTAGATCATTTTTATCGAATTCTTTTCTTATGATAGCTTAATGATCTTTATTACCAGTTATTGTATGAAATCTTTTTAGATCGCATAGAAGAAATATCACACCCCGGGTTAGCATAAATTTCAATGTTTTTCTGTTTATTAGAATACATAGCATAACATTAGATTAGATAGAAGTATTCCAGTCCGAACAAAAACACCCTTCTTTCTCACACAGACACACACTGAATTGGGAAACTGGTCCCAGATCCCCAGTTGGACCCGCTATACCAAACGGATAAGGAGCTTCCAACCAAGGTCCGAACCGGGCGGGTATCCCCCTTGTTGTCGACCCAATTTTCGGGGCCTTCAACATATTTGGCGCTAGAAGGAGGGCTCGAACTATGAATGGCAAGTAAATCCAAATCAAAATACCATTCTGAGAGTAATTCTCCCTCACCATCTCCTTCGACTTCTCCATTACATTTAAATCTAGAGTTAGAAGTCACTAGAGCATCATCTGCTGCTACAAATCTGACATTTCAGATCAATCTGTAATTGAACCTCCTGAAGTCGAATCTCTGATTCATAAACTTCAGCGATTTTCCATTTCCCCTCAAAGATCTGATAAATCTTAGGGCAGCGTTACTTCGCAGTATAACCCTGCTCATCCCCTGACCAGACTTAAGAGTGAAAAGTTCGGTATTCGGCCAACCGAACTACCTCTTCCTAAAAGGAAAAGAGCAAGGAAGTCACCTAAAGTGTCCGACAGCGAGACTCTTTCATCAACATCTTCCATCTCAACTTCTCCACCACGAAGTCAACCATCTACTCTGCCACCCCAGACCATTATCAATCCACCTAGTGGAATCCCTACAACTCCTCCTCAATCATCTGTGATCATAATCACCTCATCTTCTCAATTACAGGGATCATTTTCTGTGAATCCCCCTGTTAGCAGTTCAACAATGGCCCAGTCTCCATGGAACAATCCTGGAGCAGTCTTAATGCCTGCGCCCTTGAGTCAAATACTGGCCCATCCAGAGAAATGGTTGCCCAAGTTCAATCCTGAGGCATGCATGCTAGCAGAAGAGCACATAAACAACTTTATGCTATCGATCAACCTCAACAGGGTTACTAATGAAGATGCTATTGTTCGATTGTTTCCTTATACCCTACAAGGAATAGCCGGATCCTAGTATTTTTCATTACCCTCTGGAGCTATTACCAGTTGGGACATCTTCCAAGACCAATTTCTAACCAAGTTTGGTGATGACAGGTCTACAGCAATGTTAATCAACGACCTATCCAATCTTAGGGCAGAATCTAGAGAACCGATTAAAGATTTCAACCTACGTTTCAATAAGATTCTAAACAAAATTCCTACTGCTTCCCAGCCCAGTGAGGAAGTGCGATGTGAATGGTATATCACTTCATTACCATCAAACATAGCAATCTTCGTGGACAGGGCTAATAAAACAACTCTTGCTGAAAACATGAAAGAAGCCATAGCAGTAGAGAAACGAATAATAGTGAAGAAATCCACGTTAGAAGACCGGAAGTCTAAGAAGGTCACCTTCAAAGAAGAGTCCAAGAAAAAACAAGCAAAATATCCATTCGATTTGGAGGGATTGCAAAAAGTTCTTAAGATCATGTCTAATGAAATGGTCGACATAAAAAAGAAAGTAGCAGAAACTTCTTCAAAAAGGCCCTATAGAGCTTTCAAAAGAAGCCCATCAACGGATTCAAAGCCGCCCAATGCTATAACAAATGCTGAATCCAAGGAAGAGGAAGAGGAAATTGCCACTGAAGGGAAAACCAATGATGAAGAAGTAGTAGAATTACAAGGAATGTGGGATTTCTTCCTCCCACAAGAGGAAGATCAAGAAGTATTCCCAGTTAACACACGAAGTAGAAATAAGCTTGATCCTCCCCAAACTACCCCAAAACCAAAGATCGCAAGCTCTGCAACAAAGGATAGAGTCGCAACAAAGAAAACGACATCTAAAGCGACTCAAACTAGCCCAGTCCAAACAGATTCACCTACTCCATCTAAAACACTGATCGTTTCAGATGAAATGGAGTACAATATCATAGACGACATGAAAAAGACTAGGGCAAATATCACAATGTATGAATTGAGCAAGCTAAAGCATCAACAAAAGATAATGATGAAAGAATTACATGCTGTGCCAGTTGCACCTTTGCCTACCGCTGTAATTTCTCAAGCTTCTCAGAACATGGGAAGACCTCCAAGTAATACGACTAACAACATTGATCCAAATGACATCGCTTTAATTGGAGGTAGATCGAGATCTCAGGTGCTTCATCGAATATTCTACCGAAGTCCATATGCACTAAATTAAACGTTCAACCACAGAAATCCGCTGTTCGCATCGTTCAGTTGGATCGGTCTCAAGTCGAAGTCATCGGTGAACTAAATCAAGTAACCATAAGGCTGTCATCCAACCCGAAGGTATGTCAAGTAATTGATATTTTAGTAGCTGATATACCTGAGTTTTATGGCTTAATTCTTAGTAGGGATTGGTCAGAAAAATTTCATGGATACTTCTCAACTGACTGGTCGCATATGTGGCTGCCTTACAATGGTAAGCCAAATCAAATAAAAGTTGAACGAGAATTAAATAAAAAGTACATAGTAACGGAGTTAGAGGGGGAAAATGAACCAGTAGCATATAACAGTAGCATCATTGGCAATTATTCAGTAGATTCTTTTCTCGGCAATTTTAATGCTCATACATCCCCATATTTAGAACATTCCATTTTGTCCCAAGTCGAAAATTTTTCTCAAACGGATAGTTCAAAATGTATCAATTTTTTAGATAAACCTGTAAATAAATCTTTGTTTTGGAAATTATTTTTTGATGGTTCTAAATCTAACGAAGGAGAAGGAGCAGGATGCGTGCTAATTAGTCCAGAAGGAGATAAAATCATGTTAACATGCAGACTCGAATTTGATTGTACCAATAATACAACAGAATATGAAGCTTTAGTTCAAGGGTTTTACAAAGCAATCGGGCTAAACATAAAGTATCTCCAAGTCTTCGGAGACTCTGAAATTGTAGTCAAACAGGTACAGAATACTATACATTTCCTGTCAGGTCATTTAACATTTCCTGTCAGGTCATTTAAAACACTATCAATCTTTAGTTCAATATCTGACTGAGCATTTTACAGCATTCAATATTTCATCAATTCCCAGACTCCAGAATGCAAGCGCTGACCTTTTAGCTAACGTAGCTTCTAAGCTCATTCCTTCTGAAGATTTTAGTCCAGATAGATTTTCAATAGAATTAATCTTTAGACCTTCTATTCCTAACAACATCACAAATTGGAGAATATTCATTGACGATCCTGATATCGTAAATTTCCTTACTTCTGAAAGAGCCTACTCCAATCAAATAATCGACGAAGATCAACATGATTGACAATTACAGCAAGATAGCACTCACAATGCTATACCTAAATCAGTGGTCAAGTTAGAAGACCTGTACGATTTGAAAGACCGGTTTAAAAGGTCCACCAATTCAAAGCTCCAAAGTTCGACCCTGAATTACGAACTGGTAAACCTAAGAACCGATGCCAAACCCCAAAACATAAATCTAGGCCTTGGCCTAGCCCCCGAAGAAAAACTAGCATATATTCGTCTTTTGAGACAATACAAAAACGTTTTTGCTTGGAATTATGATGAACTTAAAACATACGACACCTCTATCATCCAACATACTATTCCGATGATCGATAATGAAAAACCTGTCCAACAAAAATTGAGAAAGATTCATCCCAACTTAGAAAATCAGATAAAAAACGAACTCAATAAGATGTTGAAAGCCAAGATAATTTTTCCCGTCAGACATTCTAAATGGGTCTCCAATATGGTACCTATTAGAAAGAAAAACGGAGATATTAGGATTTGTATTGACTTTCGCAATCTCAACAAAGCCTATCAAAAGGAAAACTTCCCCTTACCACCTATGGAGTAGATATTGCAGGCAGTGGTAGGCTCAGAATTAATGTCTTTCTTGGATGGATTTTTAGGATACAATCAAGTGCTGGTAAATCCTGATGATCAATTGAAGACCACATTCAGAACTAAATGGGGCACATATGCATATCGCAAGATGCCATTTGGTTTGATTAAGCTGGTGCCACATTCCAAGAGCCATTGGACATTGCATTTAAGGTTTTAATCAATAGCGAGTAGTAATTTATTGGATGATATAACCGTGTACTCCAAGAAACGAGGCAACCATCTCAAAGACTTGAAGCAAATCTTCCAACGATGTTTAAGGTAGGGAATTTCACTTAACCCAAAGAAATATTTTTTCGCATTAAGTGAAGGGAAACTTCTAGGATTCATAGTGTCAAAATATGGTATTCACATCGACTCTGACAGAATCAAAGAAATTTCTGAAATATCCCTACCTCATAACAAAAAAGCCATGCAATCCTTCCTTGGTCAAATCAATTTTGTAAAGAGATTTGTTCTAGATTTTTCACGAATTGTATCTCCTTTACAAACTATGATAAAAAAGAACTCTATTTTTAAATGGGGCCAAGATGAACATGAAGCGTTTAACCTTATCAAACAGGCTATCATTAATGCTCCATCTTTAGCAACTCTGAATTTTTTAGAGCCTTTTATTTTGTACACATTTGCCTCAGATATGTCATATGCTGCGATACTCACTCAAATGAACCAAGAAAAGGCGGAAGCACCAATTGCGTTTTTTAGTTCAAATTTGCAAGGTGTTGAATTAAATTACTCAGACGTAGAGAAACAGGCTTATGCTGTTTTCAAAGAGATCAAAGATTTCAGACCTTTTCTACTCAAAACCCACACCAAAATTATAGTACCGTTTCCAGTGGTAAGAAATCTTCTGGTACAAAAGGATGTGGGTGAGAAGAGGGCCAATTGGGTAACTACCTTACAAGAATATGACATAGAAATTAAACCAGCAAACATTGTAGGAGGTCAAGGCTTTTGCAAAATGCTGGCTGGAGCGCCGCAAATTTATGAAATCCCATCTATAGAGGTACAAGTGTACGAGGTAAGCCTAAACGATGAGTAGTCATTATATGCTGATATTATTTATTATCTTAAGAATGGATATTCTCCTTCATACCTCGATTACACTAAGAAAAGAGCTCTAAGATTAAAAGCCAAACAATATCAACTAATAAATGATATTCTTTTTAGAATGAATTACGATTCTGTTCTTCTTAGATGTCTTGAGAAATCTGAAGCTGATAAAGTCTTTCAGGAACTCCACGACGGACCAGTAGGCAAACACTATGCTGGAGACGCTACTGCACATAAAATCTTGCGCACAGGATATTACTGGCCCACGTTATTTAAAGACTCGCACAGTTATGTGAGGAAATGTAAAGTTTAATTTTCTAAAAAATTTAATGTTTTGGAAGCTGAAAAGGTTCAATAGAAACACATAGATAAGTGGTTCTTCCAAGTGAATCGCCAATTGTTGTGGCCACCAACAACCCCCCTCCTTATGAAGTATTATTGCTAATACTAAATAAGTGGGGACCCTCAAAAAAATTAGTTAATGTTACATTTTATTTTTAGATGAAATCTACAACATCATGGAATTAGGAAAATACCTTGAAAAATCTAGAAAACCTAAGTTTCATAATGAAGAAAATTAAATTTACTCCTAAAAGGATATCGCATCACGCAAAGGATGATAGGATACACCTTCCAAAGAGTTAAAACGATAAAAGGCGATATTGCGACGCGAAACTTCATCGCATCGCATATACTGAAGACAAACGCTCACATTGAAAAACTTTAAAACATCCTCCATATCGCACATCGCAAATATCACAAGAATTACAAAATAATTATAATGATCTGCGACATTGCGATATTGCAATACCGCAATACTGCGACATCTCAAAGTTGTGATACTGCGATCTGCGATAGAAACAACATGATGATATTGCGACATTGCGATATTGCGATACTGCGATCTGCGACATCGCACAGAAAAAACGCGGGAATCCTCCATCGCAGTTGGTTCTGGCTCATTGTTCAAGAAAACTCTTTAGCCAAAAGTTGGTCATATATTTTAATGCGAATTAATGGGTTATTTCCAGTTGTTAATGAAGTAGGGTGTTGTGTTTTTCGAAAAAATAACTCACGTAAAGTGGCATGTCTTGTATATCTTTGGCATTTAAAATTTTTCCTGTTATTAGTTGTTTATCATTACTTCTACCTCAATATAAACTGCAGGAAAGAAGGACGAAGCATTACACAGGGCACTATGCAGAAAACAACGAAGAGGGAAGGCAGCGCTCCAATGTACATTTCGGAAGGCATACTTAATCTGCTCAAGGAAGAAAAAGAGCCGCAGAACTCTTCGGAGGCATCTATCACAGATTTCTCATGTATAGTCATGGTTAAATGGATACTGAAAGATGCTGATACCAGGAACAAATAGTTTAATTCTCAAGGTCAAGAGCTCACGGAACCACTATTTTTACAAATTTTGGTTTTATATCGAATGAGAAAAAAGGCGCAAGAGGCAAAAACTGCATTAGGGAAGCCCGGATCAAGAAACAGAGGCAGTTTCTGATGCGCGATTAGCGCTTAGCGCTAATCGCGCATCGCTAAGAAAAATTGTTCGAAAAGGAAGGTCCCTAGTTGCTCAGTCACCTGCGAGCCCCGAAAACTGCAAAAAAATCAGCGATAGAAGAAAACTGGAAACAGAAGCTATCCGAAGGTTAACCAAGTTGAAATGGGATTTTTACCAGGCATACATGATAATGCTACATATTCATTGGGTGATTCTCAAGCGCATCATCAATTTTACTGAGAAGAGAATGCCATCTCTTGCCGTTTCTGTTTTATTAACTCAACCAAAGGCGGAAGACAGTCAGTCGACTCTACTCAGAAAAATACTAAATGCTTGCGACATTAAGGAGTAGATTTAGAAATAGTTAGTAGATTTAATTTTAGAATAGTTTTGCTTAGAAAGAGGACGGTCATTTAAACCGAATCCTCAAATCCTGTAAATAAGTTATTTAATTAGTAGTATTTAAACCCTTCTCATGCATTTAGAGAAGGGTCCAGAAATTTATCAAAAACTTGTCCTCAGAACATGCACTTTTGCACCCTCAGAGGAGGTTTTGGTGAATGAATGGAATAGGGTTTATTTGATATTTGCATTTGATATCTGCTACTGATATTACACTTCTGTACTCTTAGTATATGTTGAATCAAGGAGAGATAAATCAATCATTGCTTGAAGCTCATGAGTATGACTAGTTATAAATGGTACTTTTATCTCTTAACCATTTCTGCTTATGCGTTAAAGCGATATTCAGTTTTCAGTTATTTATATGTTACAACATGAATGTCTGAGTTATCATTTGGCACTTTTGTACGGTGATAACTATTTGTTTATGTTTAGTGTATGAATAGCTCATTTATGCAATAAGTTTTAACAACTGTTTCCTCTAACTTCTTATACGAAGTAGCTCATTTTTATCGAATTCTTTTCTTACGATAGCTGAATGATCTTTATTACCGGTTATTGTATGAAATCTTTTTAGATCGCATAGAAGAAAGATCACACCCCGGGTTAGCATAAATTTCGATGTTTTTCTGTTTATTAGAATACATAGCATAGCATTAGATTAAATAGAAGTATTCCAGTCCGAACAGAAACACCCTTCTTTCTCACACACACACACACTGAATTGGGAAACTGGTCCCAGATCCACAGTCGGACCCGCTATACCAAACGGATAAGGAGTTGCCAACCAAGGTCCGGACCGGGTGGGTATCCCCCTTGTTGTCGACCCGATTTTCGGGGCCTTCAACACACACCAAAACCACACTGCACACTAATGAAAACACACTAATGTGCATAAGTATTTACACGGATAATCATGCTTGATACTTCTTTAGGTAAAGGCCATTTCGGGGCTTGACCAAAGAATTTCCTTCATAGTCTACTAACTCATAGGAAGCTTTTTGTAAAACTCATTTAACAATGTAAGGCCCATGCCACATTGGTTCGAATTTCCTAGCTCCCAATTTGTCAATGGCTTGATCATAAATCAAGACCAAGTCACCCTCAGCAAAAATTTGGGGGTAAATAGTTCTATGAGCCTTAACTTGTTTCTTTTGGGCATCAATTACTAATGCGACAAAGCGATGAGTTTCATCGAGCCTTTTGAGGTAAAGTAAACATTCCTCTTTAGGTGAGGTATCAGGGAGTAATTCGACGACTAGTTTCAGTGAAGGAATTTCACACTCAATTGGAAGAGTTGCCTCTGGACCATACACCATTTGAAAGGGTGTAAATCTAGTGTCAATCTTAATTACGGTTCGATAAGCCCAAATACATGAAAATAACATAAGATGCCAATTTCATTTATGCATCCCAATGGTGTGTTGAAGCATAGCACCAAGAATTTGTTGACTTCCTCAACTTGGCCATTGACCTGTGCATAATAAAGAGTTGAGTTTTCATGGTGCAAACCCAATCGAGAAGTAAGCTTTGCCATCATGTAATTTTGGAAATGACATCCATGATGAGTAATGATGGCTTGAGGGACACCAAATCAAGCTATGACATGGTTGAAAATAAATTGAGTAGCAGCTTTACCATAGGCATCACGTGTGGGCATCACCTTGGCCCATTTAGTGAAATAATCAATGACGTAAATGATATAACCATGCTGTTACACAACATTTTGTGACTGTCCCTGTACTCCCCATTCCATGATCTTGGAGGACCTCTACAATGAACCCTACATGCTTCCCCATCATGAAGAAACTTCCTTTATGTCCCTCTTCATGAGCAAAACATTTCCCTTTTGCATAATTTCCTAAGAATATTCCTTTTACCCTAGTTTACAAGACCGATGCTAATGTCCAGTTCATCCCCTGTGCCGAAATGCAAAGCTTAACACTGGCACTAGTGTCGATCAGTGCTACTGAGCCTTGTCTTAGTCACACCGATCCTCTTTTGGAAAGTTTTTTAAATATGGAGTCAAAGCTTCTAGGGCTAGAAGATTTGTGACGGAAGTCCAATAAATGGTTGGGCTGGATGGGGCCGAGGAAGTCAGCTTGGGTTCCTTTCCCCTATTAGGATGGAACAAACCCAAGAGATAAGGCCTCTCCCATGGTAAGAGGAACCATATCCCCTCCATCAAAGCTATATAAGCCCCTCCTTCCCCACGCTGAACTAGTTTTTGGATGTAGTTTTCAGTCTTAGTATTTTTGGAGCTTGAATAACCAACAAGATATTATAGCTTGTAGCTCTCTAGTTTATGTTTGAGGGAGAATAATGTGTTTGGTTTGGTTTGAGACTAAAGGGAAGAAGCCTTAGAAATTCCATTGTTGGGGATATCCATGAGATGCTAGCAGAAGTGTGGGAACCCAGATACGTCAGAGGAGACCAACAACGTCAAGGCATTGATTGTAATCTCTTTCTGAACTTATATGATTACAACTATTGATTGATTTCCTAGATTAAAGTGTTATCTTACATTTGATGGCTTAATGTTTCTTGACCTGTTAAGTGGGTTGAATGTAATTTGTATGCTATCACGTTTGTTGTTGTTGTTTGTTTTCTTGTTTTAGGTATTCGAAGGAAGGAAATGAAAAGTAGTTGGAGTAAGGAAGCAGGAGCATTACCAAGAAAAATAGTGTTCTAAGGGGTAGGCCCTCTTATTTGTTTCTAGCTTAAGGATTTTTCCATAGATTGTTTGTTTGTGGCTAGACTCGCTCTCTTGGGCTAGAGAAATTGTTTGTGTCTGCAAAGAGAATTTACCTACACCACGAATTGGTGACCCCAATGGGGAGCCAATCCTCTTGTTTGATTGATTGTAATTTCATGGTTTTGTGTGAACTTTTCTAGTATCACCTTTTCCCTTTAGTTGTCTCTACTTTTCCTGGTTTACTACTCTGAGTCTAAAGTTTATAGTGGCAGGTCTGTTTTGGCCTTTGAAAATTTTTATTTTTTTCTTGAATCCCTCGATCAATGCTCTTTCTAGCCAAAGAGTCACGCTGATCAGGCCTATTAGTGCTAGTTGTAGTCTGTTCAGTCGTGTCAACCAATGCTTGTTGTTAGTTAGGTAGCCACGCTGATTCCTGTAGGTGAAGATCAGGGTTTCTCCTAGATCATAACTAGTTTGTCTTGCCCTCTTAATTTCTGCTCTTAGCTCGTTTTGCTTGTGTTCTCCCTGACTAGAAAACTTCAATGGCTTGGTTTGTGTTCTTATTTGGTTTGCCTTTGTTTACTTGATTTTTTGAGTCTTTGGATGGTTTGTGGCCCTAGGGAATCTATGTCGTCATCCATTTAGCTATTTGTGTGCTCAGAAAGTCAAGTTGTTGGTTAGCTACTCCATGCATTATTGTTTTTTAGTCCTTTTATCGCTTTGATTTCAATTAAACAAGTTTGAAAAGTTTTGTTTCTTCTTCTCTTTATTAAGCGTCTCTTTTTAGGCATAGATTACATTGCTTGTCTTGTTCTTGATTGAATCATTGCATCATTGGTTTGGAAGGAATTCTCTTTTCGTGCTTTCCATTTGATTGATGTTGATTGTTTTGAAAAATTTTCATTGAAGTGTTTGTGAAAGATTCATGTTATCGTTCCATTGAAAAATACATAATTCTAGTTTTCTAAATCAATATGTTACATTAGCTAGCATCATTGAAGACTAGAGTCGCATCATCATTTGTATTCGAAAAGAAATAAATTCTCTTTACTGTTAAAAGGACTAGTTGAAGTTCATTCGATAGGAAGATTCAATGCATTTTGGAGATTTATTAGTGAAATATTTTATTCTTTGATTGTGTGTTCTCTCTCTCTCAATTAGTGTTAAATTTCATTGAAGACAAAGATTTCCTTTCTTATATAGCTGCATGTAGGAGGATTTTCAGTTGACAGTGGTACAACCTTGTAATTGAAACCTAATTCAAGATCAACCGTTAAAATCTATTGAATTAACTTAAGGAAGCATTGAAGCTTAACACTTATATTTAAAGCTCTAGGCTAGAGACATGTTTCAACATCTTTAAACCTAGCAGCTGTTGTTAGCTTCGGCATTACACAACACTAGTATAGACTTGTGTTCCCCATATCATCACGTATATAAAGGGAGACCCCACTAGGTTTGCAATACTTTATCTGTAGGAAGCCGAGTCTGCTGCCTTGTAAATATGATACACCGAACACAATATTCGGGGAGATTGTTTGCTCATACTTTTCAGTTCACTGCGAGGTATTCTGTAGTTCATGGTTACCTGGTAATCCCTTTTTTCTAGATTATCTTCAGTAGTCGTTTTGGTATTTTTGACTCTTTAAATTTAAAAGATCACTGAGCACTTGTCCTTTCGAGCTTGTTTTAAATCTGAAAGTGACTAGAGTCACCTTTCATCCTTTTCTCGACTATTAAAATATGAAAAAGAAAATTTTTGTTTCAGTGTCTTAAAATTAACTAGCCATGAAATATTCCTGGTTAAATTATCTTCCTTAGTTATTCTTTAGGGTCGTTTCCAATGGCAACATTTCTAGAGTCTACCGGTCAAGGATTCCCTTTCGAATGGGAATCCTGGTCCTTTTCTTTATTTTGGAAATGATGGTGCTCCTTATATGGAAACATTGTCCCTCCCCAAGTTAACCATTGGTTTACCTATCTGGTTATTTTCGACCTCAGTGGTCGCGAGTGTCCCAACTCCTGTCCAACCATCTCCTTCGTATGAACTAGATCATGTTGATTTTAAGGTTGACCTCTCACCTTCTTCCCCTGTTTCTTCATCTTCCCCTTCTACATCGCCTGGTGAAAGTTTGAAATCCAATAACCAGGAGGATAAGAAGAATAAGAAGAAGACGAAGAAGAATAAATCATATAAGAGAGAGGCCAACCGTGCGGCTGTTACTCCAAATGCACCTCCTGTAGACAAACCTTTTGATCCTTCATGGAAGGTTAGATTCCCTTGCAAGTTATGTAAGGGTGACCATCTCCTTTAAGGCTATCCTGGCATTCCTAGAGTCTTAGAGGTATGGTGTCAAGACCTGAATCGACCATCCCAGTCGACCTCTGAAGATCATGTTGATGCTACACGTTCAGCTAATGAGGGTAAGAAGAAGGGAAAGATTAGATTCCATTGTAGGTTATGTGAAGGGAAGCATCTTCTTCACCTCTGTCCTCTTATGGATAAAGCTTCCAAAATTTTGGAAAACCTTATAGCTCCTCAACCCCAACTTCCTATTGGTTATCAAAGGCATTCTTCTAACCCTCTCCTAGATGGTAAAGAGATTGACTTGGATTCATCTCTTGCCCATTCTACTCTTCCTGAGCATGACTGTCTTGCGTCTATTCCCGACCGACCATTGGTTGAAAAGAGTGTTGACTTGGCTCCACCTTCAGTTGTTCACTCTATTCCCAAAGAGATTAGTGATCATACTTCTCATGTTCTTCTCGTCTCCTCACATTCTCATGAATCGAAGAGTGACCATCCCATCCTAGTTGTTCAGGAGAGTCCTTCTCCTTCTTATGTAAGGCATGGGGGAAATCATATGATACCCCCACTAAGTAGTTATGCTGTTTCTTTTGATTGGAGTCAATTGACTGCTTTTCGCCTCCCATCTTATGTGCCTTTCCAGATCAAAGTACAAGCTTATAATATGGTATTACATGGCACTATATTAGATGAAGGCACGTTTGTTAGCATCATGTCTTCTACTACTTGGAAAGCTTTGGGCTCCACATAGCTTGTGGCTGTCACTCAGAATCTGTTGGCTTTCAACATAGGAACCAGTCAACCCTTGGGGGTCCTTCCGAAGTTCCCTATTACTTTGGGAGGAAAGACCGTCTATATAGGTGTGATGGTAGTCCAAGTTCCCTTGGATTTCAATCTTCTCGTTGAACGCGACTATGTTTATGTCATGAGAGCTCTTGTTTCTTCACTTTTTTGTGTGGTTTGTTTTTTGCATGAAGGGATAATTGTGACCATTGATCAACTGTTGTTCATTGGTCACCAGGTGCCTCCTTTGTAACCATCATCCCCTATCAGATCTTGTTTGCAAGCAGTACCTTCCCTGCCACATGTCAATTATGTGGCTACCCATTCCGTCTCCGCATTTGCTGATGATCACACAGATGGTATTGTACATTATGTATTAGGGGCATTGTAACCCAATTTGTCTTTGGTACCAAATGACATGTATTCCTCCCAGAGCATGGTTTTCCATCTATTGAAGACCTCTTGGGAGCCATGTTCTCTTACGGGTCATGAACAGATGGCATGAGGATAGTTACTGGTCTTGTGTCAACCTCATTAAAAAATGAAACAAGGAGTCATGAGGATGGTTCCTTGTCTTGTGACAACCTCATTAAAAAATGAATCAAGGAGTGCGAACATATTTCGTTGCCTTGTGTTAAGCTCATTAAAAAATGAAACAAGGGTCCCGAGGATAGTTCTTTTATTGTGTCAACCTCATTAAAAAATGAAACAAATCCATTTTCCAAATCAAGCCTTTGATTAAGATCTTGCAAAATCCCAGTCGAGTCATTCCTGGATCTCGAAAGTGAACCTTCATTCCATTCACCTAGTTGAATGAAATGAAGCTTGGGGGGCATGTACCTCAAATTGAGTCATTATGCTAGGGACATGCAAACTTATCTCAAGCATAATTTTTCATTTCAAGCTTGTGTAAACATGAAACTAAATCCAAGTAGAGTTCTCCATGGTTCAAGCTTGTGTAAAAATGAACCCATACCTTATTTACATCTCGTGATTTCCGTTTTAATCAGCTGATTTCTACTAGATGAGCCTTAGTTGTTTTATTCCATTGCCACCATCTCTTAAAAATTTAATTTAATTAAAATAAATTATATATAAAATATAATTAAAATTAAATTAAATTAAAACAAATTAGATTAAATTAAAATAAAATAAATCATCTAATCCATTAAGTTAACCTAACTATATTATTAAAATAATATTAAGAAAAATTAAATTAAATTAAAATTAAATAAAATTAATAAAATTAAAATAAAATAAAATAAACTAAAATAAAATTAAAATTAAAGCAAACTAAAATTAATTAAATTAAATTAAATTACATTATATTAAAATTCAATTGAATTAAAACATAATAAAATTACACTTAATTAAATTATAATTAAATTAAATTAAATTATCAAATCATATTAAATCAAAATTAAATTAAATGAGAATATGTTAAATTAAAACAAAAATCATAATTAAAATTTAAATTTAAATTAAATTAAATTAAATTAATTATAAATTAATTAAAAACCACACCTTCATCAAAAACTGTCGACCCTTTACACTACCATACCTACCATAATCTTTATTTATCACTCATCATTCTCTGACTTCTTCACATATCTAATCGTGATGATGAACCACAGAGGATGGTTCGAAATGTTGATACATAAAACAACAAAATGTGATGGATCCAGAAGACATAATCACACAAAATGCAGATCGCAAAAGTCTCAAATCCATTATTTTCAACCTATATGGAAAGGAGAAATCACAAGAAGTTCATGCACTGGAACGATACAGGGTGAAAATTGCAATGAAGAAGTCAGACCTTACCTTTCTCAAGCGTTGCAGAGACGCCTCCATTATTCCTCCATTTGCCTGCATTAAACACAACCTTAAAAATTACAGAAACAACCACGTTTTCACCAAAGCCATCCATTCATTCAATCGCTCAGATATTAGCAAATTATGGTCAGAACTGAATCTATTAAACGAGAAAGCTCTTAAAATGCACCTGAATCTACCTAACCTCATCAAACTAGCACTATGGTCGAGAATAGACTCATGCGCAACTCTAAAATCCATTAAAACTGAAGAATGCAAGAAGTAAAAACAAACCTTGAAATTTGAAAGTTTAGAAAAGAAATTAAGCACTAGTACAAACTCCTCGGCAGCCTCCATACCTCACACACGTTCCAAAATCAAACCTACACAGATCACATTTCTTAATTCCCTTATCTCGAATGATGAAACACACCACAACACTGTGAATGAAACAACACATAAATCCATGTCTAAAGGCAATAAGCTGGATACATGTTTGGTTCCCATGAATATAGATCATAAAGAATCCAACAGAAACAGTGCCGAAGGTAACTCACATCTGCTGGAGAATGCACATCTGCTGGAAATGAAGCACCACAAATGCTAAACAGTGTGGAAAAGAACAATTTCACGCTACCAGATTTGGTGAATAATGAAAATGACAATACTGTGTTATCAAATCCAAGGAATAATGTAAGTGAGGAAATCGAAATAATGCTACCTCATTCATTGAAAATAGAGATGTGGTCCGATACATCACACGATAGTGAGATCATCAAGAACAACAACAGTAAGAATGGAACTGCGACATAATACAAAGAAATCTCCAGCAAATACCTTAAACCCACAATGACAACAACTGTAATTAATTCCATGTCTGAAGGTACTAAGCTGGATCCACATTCGGTTCCCACGAATATAGATCATAAAGAATCCAATAGAAACGGTGCTGATACAAGTTGTAATATGTCACACGCACATTTGCTGAAGAACACACATCTGCTAGAGAATGAAGCACTACAACTACTAAATAGCGTGGAAAACGAAACACCCCAGTCACAAAAACTTCAAGTAGACAATGGAAATAACAATACCACGCCACCAGATTTGTCAAATAATGAAAATAGTAAAACTGCATCATCGAATCTAGGGGATGATAAAATTGGGGGAATCAAAACAACGCTACCTTATTCATTAAACAACGAAATCTGGACCAATACATCACACGACAACGAGATCATCAGGAACAGGAGCAGTAAGAAAGGAACTGTGGCACAACAAGAAATCTCTACCAAATGCATTAAACCTATAGTGACAACAACTGTAATTAATGGAACAATGAGCAGCAAGTATGATGAGGCCCCCAATGAAGACACTAATAAGACCCCCAATGAAGACATTAACCTCATGATAGATGAGACAAGAAATGACAGAATAGAATCTCAACAAATCAAAATAAGCAGTGAGACAAAAACATCCAATGATGAAAAAGTAAATATAATAAATCTCTCAAACACCCATATTGACGAAGTTAATATAGGTTTACTTGAACAAGGCTTGAGTTTTGCTATTTCTCCACGCACTATCCCCAAAGAAGATATTTTGTGCAGTATAGAATATGGGATTAAGGACATGCCTGACAATATTAAAGAAATCATCAAACATGATTGTTCCATAATCCTCAGAAAAGCTAAACCGCCCAAAAGAAACATCTCAAAACAAGAATACCTAGCTCTCAAAACTTTAAACCAAAACCCTGACATTGTGGTCCTAAAGGCAGACAAAGGGGGTGCGACTGTTATAATGAACACAAAATACTACAATGAGAAAATGCTAGACCACTTAACCAATAGTGGGTGTTACATCAAATTAAAAAAGAATCCCATAAGGAAGATCTCTAAGAATGTCAATAACTTAGTAAAATTAAGCAATGAACACAATATTAATAATCTTATTGAAACCAACCCCTACACCCCTAGGATATATGGAGCCCCTAGAATTCACAAAGAAGGTATACATATTAGACCCATTGTCAACACGATTGGAGGCCCTACTTACCACCTCGCTAAATATCTTGCTAAGGTAACACCAACTCCTTTGTCAAAGATTCCAATCATTTCATTAATTGGATAAAACATATAAACTAGACCAAGATGACATCTTAGTGAGCTTTGATGTAAAATCTCTCTATACCAACATTCCTATAGATGAAGCCATGGATGTTGTTCGCAAAATCACTGACCCTAACATAGCTAAATTGGAAGAAATCTGTCTAAAATCCACCTTTTTTAGCTTCAAGGCTGAGATATATGAACAAACTTGCAGTGTGGCCATGGGATCACCCCTGTCTCCCATCATTGCTAATTTGTTCATGGAACATTTTGAAACCAAGGCCATTAAGTCTTCCTCTTTAAAACCTAAACTGTGGAAAAGATTTGTTGATGACATTTATGTCATTTGGCCTCATGGAAAAGAAAAATTAAACAAATTCCTAGAACACCTTAACAACTAATCGGATTCCATCAAATTTACAATGGAATTGGAAGAAAATGGTTGTCTTCACTTTCTTGATATCCTAATCAAAAGAAACCAAGATGGCACAATATCTCACTAGGTCTATCGTAAGAAAACACACATTGAACATTACCTACATGCTAACTCTCACCATTATCCAGCTCAAAAACTTGGGGTGCTCAACACTCTAGCCACAAGGGCGATACGTATTTCAGATCATGATAATTTTGAGCAAGAAAAGAACCACCTCTTGGATGTTTTCAAAAATAATGGATACAAGAGACACCAAGGAATCAATGCTTTCAAGAAAGTTGAGCAACCCATAAACAAACAACATAGGGATGATTATGCTGGTAAGGTTCACCTTCCCTACATTCTAGGCACCACTGATAAGATTTCACACATCTTAAGAAAGAACAACATAAAACTACTTTCAAACCTATGAAAACAATTAACAGATGCCTGAAATCAATAAAAGACCCTATTGACCCTAAACACCACAAAGGGGTCTATTTGGTCCCTTGTTCATGTGGCAAGACATACATTAGTGAAACCGGTCGGTCTATATTAACTAGGATTCAAGAACATGCCACTGACATCAAACATAACCAATCCAAAACCTCAGCTTTGGTTGAGCACTCTAGTAAAACCAATCATCACATTTGCATCAAAAACTCGTGCTGTGGCCAAAATAGAGCATTACCACCATAGGAAATTTAGAGAAGCTATTGTAATAGGAAAACACCCCAATAACCTAAATCGTGATAATGGTTGGAAAATAAGCGATAAATGGATTCCCACACTAACAGGGGATTCCACCATATCCTAGAGAAATCTCGATCAAAATTAAACTAAACTAAATTAAATTAAATTAAATTAAATTAGAATTATAACTAGATTAATTAAAATATATCATGATTAAATAATACTAAATTAAGATCTTTTCTGACTCGTAAAAGATGAAAATATTGCTGAGTATTTTTTTTCCCTTTTTTGACTCGTTAAAGAGAATAAAAATGGGGGGTCTTGTTTCAACGCTTTTCCAACTCTTAAAACACGAAAACATTGTTGATCTCTTGTCATTTTTGAACTCGTTAAAGGCTATGAAAGATCATTTACCCAATGTATGTTTACCCCGTTTTTTGGGCTGGGATAAACTATTTACGAAAAAAGGTACTCCTTAACTGAAATAGTCAAGCCGTTCTCTCAAGTATTTTTTTCTACCTTTTCGGGCTCGAGAGACACCCATTTACAAAAAGGGACCATGCATAGTTTTATTTTTTGTGTCTTTTTCAAACTCTCTAAACATGAAAAAGGATACCAAGTTATACCTTTATCAGACTCGTTAAAACATTAAAGGACATTGGATTCGTCAACATGACGAACATGAGCTTCTCTTTCCTAGGGATCATTAATCTTACTAGGTCAGATTCATTCAAAGGATGGACTTATATTACAAGCATATGCTATCCCCATCAAGCTTGGGTAAAAATAACTGGGGTACTTGCCAGAAATGGTGAGGGAAAATTGGAAGTATTACATGAGTTGTATTCACTTGAGCTAGCCTGTCACTCTTGAACATTGACACTCATCTTCTGTTCATGTTGGGTTTTGGGACATCCTCACTCTATCACTTACCTCCCTAGGTTTTGGGTTATCCATTTTAAACCTCTTATATGATCTCTTCCATGTCACCATGACTTTTGATCCTATGATGTCAAATGCTGCCAAACTCCGGAGTCGTGTCACCCATATGTTCAAGAGAAGTCTTCCTACCTATACCTTGACTGATCATCTTGGATTACTCTCATTCATTATGTTCCCATTTTATGTCGATGATGAAGTATTGATTATGACCTTCCTTCGGTGGATCGCTTCCTATTGACTTCAGCTCATTATCCAAGGGGTTGATCTAGAAACTCCTTTCCAGTACCTTAGAGCTTGCCATTGGGGGATTTTTGAGGTCTAAAATGGGCCTCCTAAGAAAAATGTACAACCAAAATAAACTTTATAAGAACCAATAGGATTCAAGATGATGATGCCAACCATGAGAGATGATTCACCATTTTTGGAGTAAAAAAGTACAAAGATAAAAAAATAATAAAATAATAAAACTACTTTTTCAAATCGTATTTTCAACTTATCTCCCTAAGTTTTTACTCAAATTTCGAGTGCGAGTACTTGTTGGATGCAAAATTTAACTCTGAATCCAATGAGTGCCCATGTTGCATACTTTAGATGGACCTTGCTACACGAAAAATGAGAAATACATGAAAAAACATGATTGCAATCACATTTTTCATGTATTTCTCATTTTTTGTGTAGTAGGCTCATCGACAGTATGCAATATGGGTACTCCTTGGATGATGAATAAAATTCTGCATCCAACGAGTGTTTCCGCTCGAAATTTAAATAAACCCATATGGAGATAAGTTGAATATACGAGTTGAAAAAATAGTTTTATCTCTTTTCCCTCTAAAATTTGATGATGTAATCTAATATTATTTTATTATTTCCACTATTATTTTATAATTTCCTTAGGAGGCCCATTTTAGTACTCAATAATCCCCTAATGATGCCTCAATGTCAAGTTCTTCGCACTCGACGACAAGTTCTAATCATTGGCCTTCATTCAAATGATTTCATGGGTGTTCGACTTCAGTTCCTTATTCACACCCCGTGAATTGTGCTACTCGTACCTTGAGAGCCATGGTCATTATTGGTGGTTTCTCTCGTGCTTGTTAATGGTTCACATCATTGATTGGTAATCAAGTGACTTTCTAACATGTTCGACTTCAACACATTTATTCATATGTTAGAATTTGTACTTTTATCGGGTTGTGTTGGAGTGCAAGACCCTGGGCTTAGATTAAGAAATTCTAGGTTATGAGGAGTAATGAGTCATTCATGATTATATACATGATTCTTTATACGGATGGCTGCACCCATGCCATGGATCTAGTTCATATGATCCCTCCAGTCGGATGGGTGTGTCCATGCCAAGGATCCATGCACATGATCTTTTTCTTGATGGATAGTTGCACCTATACCATGGATTCATGTATTGTTATATGCTTGTCATATTTATCAGGAATGACCATCAAATTTTAGATATGTACATGTATGCTTTCTTATAGGTTTTTCGACGATGAACTCTGGTCCCCGCATCTACTTTTAAAGCATTTCACCCCTCACTTTAGTTCGAACTTCATGCTTTAGGGGGCATCTGTTACACAACATTTTGTTATTGTCCCTATACTCCCCATTCCACAACCCTAGAGGACCTCTACAGTGAACCCTACATGCTTCCCCATCATGGAGAAACTCCCATTATGTCCCTCTACATGAGTATAACATTTCCCTTTTGCATCATTGCCCAAGAATCTTCCTTTTACCCTAGTTTACAAGACCAACACTAATGACCAATTCATTCCCAACGCCAATATGCAAAGATTAACATTGGGACTAGCATCGATCAACGCTACTAAGCCTTGTCTCAGTCACGCCGATCCAATTTTGGAAAGTTTTTTAAATATGGAGTTGAAGCTTTCAAGTCTTGAAGCTTCAAAATAGAAGTCCGGTAAATGGTTGGGCTGGATGGAGCTGAGGAAGTCAGTTTGGGTTCCTTTCCCCTATTAGGATGGAAAAAACCCAAGAGATAAGGCCTCTCCCATGGTAAGAGGAACCATCTCCCTTCCATCAAAGCTATATAAGCCCCTCCTTCCCCAAGCTGAACTAGTATTTGGATCTAGTTTTTAGTCTTAGTATTTTTGAAGCTTGAATAACTAGCAAAATATTATAGTTTGTAGCTCTCTAGCTTATGTTTGAGGGAGAATAGTGTGTTTGGTTTGGTTTGAGACTAAAGGGAAGAAGCCTTAAAACTTCCATTGTTGGGGCTATCCACAAGATGCTAGCAGAAGTGTGGGAACCCAGATACGTTGAAGGAGACCAACAATGTCAAGGGATTGGTTGTAATCTCTTTCTAAACTTATATGAATACAACTATTGATTGATTTCATACATTAAAGTGTTATCTTACATTTTATGGCTTAATGTTTCTTGACCTATTAAGTAGGCTGAATGCAATTTATGCTATCACGTTTGTTGTTGTTGTTTGTTTGCTTGTTTCAGGTATTCAAAGGAAGGAAATGAAAAGTAGCTAGAGTAATGAAGCAGGATCATCACCAAGAGGAATAAAATTCTAAGAGGTAGGCCCTCTTATTTGATTTTAGCTTAAGGAAGTTTTCCATAGATTGTTTGTTTGTGTCTAGGCCCACTCTAATGGGCTAGAGGAATTGTTTGTGTCTACATAGAGAATTTACCTGCACCACACATGCCCCTCGGCCGAGTGAGGGTTACATGTCAAGAAATCAATATCCCATTTAGAAAAAGGGCTGATGGTAACAAATGGGTTTAGGGGTGTGAGTGGGGAACACTATTTATGGTTGTAAATTTGGCAGGTATGACCATTTTTGACTGCTAAAATGTAATATTTAAATATAGAAGGCTAGAAATAACCGACATGAATGATTTTTTGAGCAGTAACATACCCTGACATATGACCACCACAAGCCCCAGAGTGGTAGTCATTGAGGACTCTCTCAGCTTCTTCAAGTGTCAAACATCTATGAAGGATAGAATCGACACCGACATGGTACAAAGTATTGCCAATGATTCGATATGGTTGGGACCGATTTCGAATGTGAAGACGTTCACAATTGGACAAATATGATTGAAAAGTTTGGTTCCAGAGATAGAAAATAATATCCCCGTACCATGGTTCAAGATTGATGATGAGCAAGAGAGTCTCGTCAAGAATGAGCTCATCAAAATCCATAGATGTGGTTGTGGAGGGAAGGTCACAAAGTAATTAAGTGAAAACCAATGATTTCTTTGATTTGGTTGTAGAAAAATCCATATCAATTTCTTGGAGTATAACAATCCACTTAGAATATTTCCCCCCCAGCAACTGACGAGACAGGATGCAGGTCATGGGGTTGCAATAGGAAATCAGAGTGGTTTTCTGCAAGATAATATAGCGTCAAAAGCATTGAACAATGTGAACAACTGCTAAAGCAAGTTTCTCGACATGGGCATATTGAGTTTCAATATCAATAAGATTCTAGCTTAAGTAGTAGAACATGTGCTCGTTTCCATCATCATTTTCTTGCACCAATACCATGGAAATAGTACTATCGACTGCGACCAAGTACAAGGAGTAATCATGGTGATAGTTGGGGGGATGAAACAAAGGAGCACTAATGGGGGTGTTGTTTAATGCATCGAAATAATTTTGAGCTATTTCATCCCAGATGAGTGGGATCCCGTGTTTCGACAAATGAGTAAATCCCTTGGAAAGTTCAACATAATGGGGTATAAAATGGTGAAGGAAATTAGCTTTCCCTTGCAAGATCTGCAACTAATGTAAAGATGACGGAGGGGGTAAATTTACAATGGCCTCAACTTTGAGGGGGTCAATTTGGATGCCTTATTTAGATACCAAAAACCCTAGGAGATGACCAAATTCAACACAGAAGGCACACTTATGCGGATTTAAATGAATGTTATAGTGGCGACAATGAATAAAAATCATTCGTAGGTGGTCAGGATGATCATGATGCTTAGAAGAATGAGTCGGTAAGTCATCAAGATACGGTTGAACGATGTGTTTGATGTCATGAAAAGCATAAGACATCACTCGTTGGAAGGTAGCGCCAACATTTTTCAGACTGAAAGGGAGTTTCTTGTAGGAAAACGTTCCTCATGGACACATAAAAGAAGTTTTATGTTGATCGACATGAAGAATGTTAATCCGGTTGTAGCTAAAGAACCGTCCATAAAAGAAACAATCTCACTCCCGGCACACTCATCAATGATTTGATCAATAAAAGGATTTGGATAATTGTCTTTGGGACAGGCCTGATTGGTATTATGGTAATCAACAAAAGCACGAATAGTCCCTTGTTTTTTAGTCACAGGGACAATATTCAAAACCCAATCTATCAATGGAATGGGGTAAATGAAACCAACCTTTAGAAGTTTTTCAACCTCTCCCTTAATAGCAGCTGCCTTTCTAGGGTGCACTGGACGAAGTTGATGATGAACAGGCTTCACATCTGGATAGATAGGAATTTTGTGCACAAATATACTTAGATATATGCCAAGAATTTTTCCATATGACCAGGCAAAGACATCACAAAATTCCTTAAATAGGGGAGTGTAAATCTTGATCTCATCAAGAGAACAAGAAACCCCGACATGGATGTCCTCGACAATTCTTGGTTTAACAGAAATGTTGATAGGCACGGTAGCATTAATGTTCCACATCCCTCAGAAAAAACTTCATGCACCAAAATAGGCGTTTGAAGTGGATGGATGAGTGTACAGGAAACAAAGGTATCCAAACACAATGAAATGTCTCCAAGATTTGGTAGAAATGAGGAACGATGATGAGAATTATTCCAGGGAGTTTCCTCGAGAAACATAACCTTGGTGATACTCTCGTTAGTGTGAAATGTCTCATTCAAAGGATCCAGAGAATCCCAAGAACCAAGCCAAGGGGACTGTGAATACACATTTAGATGAATACTAAGAGTAGTATGACTTTCAGAAGCGATCGCCGAAGCGAAAACACTAGCTTGATAGGCCTATTCTGCTTGGCTAAGCGGCATGACATTGCCAAAAGAATCAACTTGATCAGGGGAAGGAACGATCCAAAGATTGTAAGAAGTGGAGATCATGTTGACAGAAACGAGTTTGGAGCTAGGATGGAAAAAATTCCCATAAGAGTCTTTAAAAATACCCACCCCAACACTCCCATAAGGGAAGTTGGTATTTCCCAAATATGGCATGTTTCCATTCGAAGAACCATAAGAGAAAAAGGATAACTGATCAATGATGACTATTTTCCCCTCATGAGGAAAATAAAGCGCAGAACAAAGAAGAAACCACATAAAACATAGCATGAGTCCAACTTCTTCCAAGTAGAAGGTTATAATTCAAATTGGCATCAAGGACTTCTACTTCTAATTCAATATTTTTCCCCTCCAACGTGATGGGTAAACTCGTGAGAATACTGTAAGGATGAGATCCTATGCCATCAAAGACTTCTAAGGTGTTCATAGACTGGTTGAGAGGTGGAGAGACTATAGATTTCCATCATGAAACAAGCATGATGAAGGTGGAAGCACCTTCATTAATCATAGTTTGATGAATCATCTTCACTTTATAATGACTTGGATTAAGAAAGCAAGTTGATGGGGAAGATGTGGAACATGATTTTCCAGGGCAAAAGTAATCAAACTTGAATCAATAGGGTCAATTCCTCCTATAGAAGATAGTAATTATTTCCACTGCGATGGACAACTGTGGAGAAATTCCAAGGTAGACATTGCCGAAAGTGCTTGAGTTAAATTTGTGACAATATTGTAATGTTGGGCAACTCACGCATTAAAATTTTAAGAATATTTATGAAGGACACCCTTGGGAGGTGGTCGAATAACAAAGTCATTAATAGGTCTCTCAATATGAAGAGGACCGAAACCAGGTGGAGTAGAAGTAGAAGGTGTATCCGTAACTTCTTTCTCCACAGTCTGTTTGGGAGGAGTTGGATAGCATTTTGACCAAGTGGCTATAGAAATAGGTATCGTTCCACCCATATAAACTTGAGAACCCGAAGATGTAGAAGATTGTAGTTGTTCTACCAATTGGGTTTGCTGTAATGGAAAAGGCTCTTTCAGTACAAATGATGTCCATTGAGCGAATTTTAACAAGCGAGTAACTTCCACACGACGAGGACACGCTTTGGTAAAGTGATCTTCCTCACAAATGAGGCAAGGATATTTGGGCTTACGTTTAAATGCATCATTAGCAGATGATTTTGGAGGATTCTTTTTTGGGGTATCATATTTGGTTTTTCCTTTACCCTTCTTTTTACCTTTGGAGGCTTTGTCTACCACAGTAGAATAAACAACATTAACCTCAGAGGTTTTCCCAGGATTTGGAGAGGGATTCGAAGGAGGATTGGATGCACTATTCAAGATAGATTTTTTCATTGAAGAAGATTTACAGGAATTTTGAGTCATTGATCCAATAATACCATCGACAAGTGGTGCATCTAGAGGTTTAGAAGATGTTGGATCCATAGATGGTCTTGGAGCATTAGGCAAGAGATCATATAACGTGCCAGATTGGGAATATACCAAATCTAAATACTGGGCACTGTAATGGCTTAATCTTTGATTACACAACCTCTCATAGCTATGTCCTTAGAAGTTTTGTGGATGAATGATTTGGTAAACCATTCAGTTACCAACTCATCATGTATATCAAACTTGATAAGGTGACACCAATGTCTCCATTCGTGGATATGATCAGAGATGTGGGTAGTCATATTATGTTTCAAAGATGTAAGCATATGGGTACCAGTTTCATAATGAATCGGTAACTAGAAGTGAGTAAGGAAGGCCATTGCCAAAGAATTGAAGTCTTGATAGGCACCTCGAAGTAACTTGATGTACCATTTCGTGGCAGCACCCATCAACGTTCGCTGGAAAAGACGTAGACGAACATAGTATTCAACTTAGTAATTGGATTAACACCATAAATGGTAAGTCATGATGTTGGCTTACAGGGGCCTGAACCAGGTTCAGAGTTAAGTTAGCCAAACAAATCCCGCTACTACTGGCCCTTTCAGTAACAGTCTGTGGATTATGGACTGAGGTCTCACCCGAAGTAGTATGGGAGGGTGCTAGAACTAGGTTTCCGCACCCTGGAGATGTCTGATGAGTTCAAGTGGTCCGCGGTTTGACCCTGCGTGAAAGTCACTTCACGCACTTTCCCGTACCTCACAACCAGATATACTGCGTTTACGTAGCCCTACTCAAGGGCTGAACACTACGCTTCTGTGTTATTACCCAATATCTTACTGGTATTCCAATGTTAGTTGATTATTTTAGCCTACTTGCGTGCTTTAAGTTATACTTAATAACATAAATCATTCATATAGGTGCGCATAGTAAATAAACAATATATTTGCAAATTATATCAAACATGCATTAACCCAAGAACAAATACACAAAATTATGATAAAACTTATCCTTATTAATTCCTTCCTTTGTTACAGATTCGACTCCGCCTTGCACACTTAGCTTTAGTGGTCCACACATTCAGCTGTGGGTTACTAGGCCTTTGCGCACTCAGTTGTAGAGTCTTCTCCTACTTTACGACCCAAAGACACACTTCACTCACTTCCTTAGACTCTTTTCCTATTTCTCTACTTCTATCTCTTTTACACTTAAAGCCTTGCTCTATTTATACAATCGCATGGTATGCAGACCATGGGTAGGTCTATCCAACCGACATTACATTACAAAACTAGGTGGACAACCCTGTGACTCTATCATACTTTTGTGCCCTGAACCCGCAATTCGTGGAGCTTGACAACAAGATTTGGTCAAAACTTGGGCTTTAAGCCCCAAAACATGCCTTGGTGGGATTCCATGCCCAACATGCCTCCAACACAAACATCATGACTCACCCTCGAGTCACTTTGTCAGTGCGATGATCTTTGCGCAGAGTCCCTCCAATTATTCTTGAACTGTGTGGAGGTCAACATCGCATTGAGTTGCTGCTTGCTGGATCTGCTGCCTATGCTATTCCGAGACCTCTGTGTCAAGATTTCTTCTCTGCATCAATGTGTTCGTCCCCTGTATGTGTGCGAGCTTGCCTTTGGTGTCCATTGTGATGGTGAAGGCCTCATCAATCCAAGGCTGGATGTGTGCTTTTAGAACTACCTCATGTCATGCTACGTCCACCTGCTCCTTCAATGCTTTAGCCTACTGGATCCTTGCAAGCCGCTGGGTGAGGACCACTGTTTGCGCAGTTCCTCAGACATTGTCATACTACTGTTGGAGTTCTCGTGCCTCTGTCTCTAAGAGCTGGATGTTGGGGTCCTCCTACAGAGTGGTGAGGACCTCAAGTGATACTTCCAACATGCTAGTGCAGTCTCGCACTGCACCTCCGATTTCCTCCAATCCCACCATGATAGTGCTAGCGTGCTGTTCTCTGACTTCCAAGGGAGTGGATGGCTACACATTTAATTGTAGCTCAATGATATGAAGATTCAGCTCCAGCTAAACCTTTGTCATTTCCTCCCTGTCCTCGTGGACTCCTGCCGCTAACTCATGGACCCGCACCTCTGTTGGTATATTTGCTAGGATGGCTAGCTCCAGGATGCTTCGGCAAGCATCGTCTATCACCTACACCAGCTGTTGATTTTTTTACACCAATTCGTCGCGCTGCAAGTTGAGTTGTTCCATATTTATCTTCTTCTCACTGAGGACTTGAAGCGCATGTCTCTCCCTAGCTTGCAGCTCTGCCATTATCCCATCTTGCAACACATATAATGTTTCACGCAAAAGGGAAGCGAGATTAACATCAAGACCTTTCATCGCGCTAATCGAAGGCCTGTTGACCTCATTTGATGTCATGAGTGCCCCTTCTAGAAGCACTATTGTGTTCGTCATCTGCGCGTGAAAAATCTTCTTTGCTGTCGTGGATCCGACTATGAGGTTGGTCGAAAGGGTACCAACTTGAGGGGGGCGCACCTGTAATTCCCGCGACTACACTTTGAGGGCCCCAAACACAATTTGGTTCTCCTACATGAAATCTTGGAGAGCCTCATTTGTGACATCACACACCGTCTCTCCGATGTCATGCAGATCATCACCCTCGATTAGGGTGATCGGGTCAATGGACAATTTCATGGCCTTGACCTTCTTCCACAATCATGCCCGCTCTACTGGGTGTTAGCGCTTCAGTTGTGTCGATGCGGTTCGTGGGTTCATGCCTCCTTCTTCTGTTTCTACTTCCACTACTACCTGCCCTTGCGAAGGCATTGTTTGGCCCTCGCCCACCTTCGCAGCTGCTTCCTGTGCTGCTACTGCAGCTATGGCCTTTTCTTGCTTGGCTACTTTCTGTGCTATGCCCTGCACTGCCCACACTTTTGCTGCTACTATTTCCTTTTTTCATTTTTCAGCCAACTGTGTGATGCGCATCTTAGCATCATCTTTCTTCTTTTGTGCTACCAACTTCTCAAGTTCTACAATTTCTAGGGTGCGCCATTCCAACGGCCATCCCTCCAAGTCATTGAAAATGGCGTCGTCATTGGCTACAAAGGGTAGCTTTGTCCACTGCTTCATCAGGTCCTTGTGCACCCTGATAGATATGTTATGCATGTCTGCCTTAAATTCTGCAAAACTCTGCAGTTTGTTGTAAACTGTGGGCGACAACCACAGCTTATGGTTGATCCACATTCAGATATTCCTCTCCATGAGCACCCAGAAGATCTTGCTGTCACATATCCTTGTAGCATCCTTCATGGTCTAGAGCGAAGCATACTTCGCAGCCTCTGGTAAATCTCTGTCAATTATGGGGAATTGACTATTCTTCGACAATTCCCTAGCTACGATCACTATGGACAACAACAACCATGCATAGTGGAAGGTTTTACCCTACTCCTTGCTTCGCGGCAATTCTCTAAAAATTTTGTGCAGAGGAATTCAGACCAGTTAAACTAGACCCCCTCCACGCACTGCTTGGCCAGTGTGACCATCGGCGTAGGTACCTCATCTACGCGGCACTTGCCCATAATGTTACCTGCGAGGATTTGGGTTGCCATGCGTACTACTTTTTCCTTGATGCTGGAGATGGCGTAACCCCTCTTCTTCTTTTCCGGCTTGTACTTCTTATTCAGGGCCTCCATGATGGCCAAATCACTGCCCTTCCCTTCTGATATGACCACAGGGTCCTCTCCTTTGTATGGAAGCCAGGAGACATGATGAATTAAGTCTGCTATGATGGGGATAGTCTCCTCCAGCCATAAACACCCATCACACACCAGGTAAAGCAACTGCCTAATGGCAAAAATGGTTATTGGGGCACGGTGGAAGTGTGACACCCAGAGTAGGTTCAGCAGCCCGAACTTTTCCACTTCGCGTAACCACTTTCGAGGCTCTAATGCTGTCATCACCCCCATGGTGTTCAGCTCATGAGGTTTCCAGTCTCTAGGTGAGGGAACTTTTTGTGGTCAGCAAGGTCCCAATCTTTGAATTTCATGCTCGGTACGCGCCTAGGTGCATGCGTTCAAACATAATGCCATCTAGGAGGAGCGGCGTCTGGAGCGAGCTCTTGGTCTCGTCCAGGTCCTTAGGCACTTTGGCCTTCCCTTTTCGTGGGGGGACATAGGCAAGTAGTTTTTTTGTAGAGTGCCTAGGCTAAGTATCCACCTCCATGACTTCATCTTCTTCTTCTACGATGGTAAGACCCTGCAAATCTTCTTCTTCTTCACCTGTTTCTATAGTGACAGCTTTCCCTTTCTCCTCCATCGATAGTTTGCTGCGCAGCAGGTTCTGCAGGGACATGCGTACGACAGTCATTGTTTGTTTATCCTTCTTGGGTCTTAGCATGCACGGTGATTTTGGGATCTATGCCACAATCCTAGTGCCTTCTAGAACATCCCCCACAGCTAGGGCCTGTGCGGACTCCTCAACAATCAGTTTTGCTATCTCCATAACATCCTTAGTGGTTTCCATTGTATCTGTATAGAAATCTATCACTTGCAAACTCAGGGGCTTAATCAACGCTCGGTTCAAAACACTCAGGGCTCTGCTCAATCAATCAATTCGCAAAGGAACAAGTTTTGTTCATTGGGGCAAACCTTTGTATTTTATAATGCTTTTTGAATTCAAATTTGACCGTTTGCCCCCAATTCCAGTTCATTAATTCTTTCTTGGCAGCATATTTTCCCAAATCTTGCCCATAAATCACGCCTTAAATGTTTGTCGCTCGCTCCATTTGGCCTCAAGTTGAGCATCCCATCATGAATAGTGACTTCAATAGTCATTTTTTGGCTAACCCATGCGGCAGCACAACCCCTCGTGCGTGGTCACGGGCCTTGTGACTCTTTACTTCTGCGCGCATCTCCAATATCATGCAGCTCCCGGGCAAAATATTTTATAGTCCCGCGCTCCCTTCCAACTTCCTGGAGTGCTAAGACTATCCTTCCTTTGGCTAGTCAGGTAGTCACACCATCCGCGTAGAGTTCCATCATGTCCTCTGTAATGGTTCCTGGAGAATCCCCACCTTATATTGTTATGGTCAACATCGTGCACTTCACCATTTGCAATGCGCTACCCTGGTCACCATGCTTAGCAATATGTGGTCCAAGACAAGGCATCAGACTGATCAATTCATGGAAATAGGCCTTAACCCTATCATCGGGATCTCATGCACCTTATCTTACCAGTCTAGTCTTTTTTCAGAGAAAATCTTTTGTTATTTCGTCCTCCATCTTCTTGACCTTTGTGTCCATCAAAATGCTTTTCTTCCTTAACCGTACCCTTTCTTCTTCAAGTTTGTGGAGTCTAAGTTTTCCCTGTTAGATTTCTTCCTCAAGTCCCATGCGTTCTGTTTCTTACGACGGTGAGATCCCTCCTTTACGGGCTTCACAAACCATCATATCTATGGGTGCTACTATGTACGGACTAGGCTTCACATGCTCCATAGGGATTACAACATCTGCTTCATACTTCAGCTTTGGAAGTGCCTACACGGTCAAGGTTTTTTACATGGTCCTATAAGCCCGTAGAACTACTAGTACATGCAAGTCCCAGTGAATTTTCTTCACATGGTGGATCGCGTTTAGTGCTTCGCGTACTTTGTCAAAAGCTTTTGCGTGAATATGCTTCTGTGTACTTGGTCTTACCATACTTCCTAGTCCCAACCGAAGGGTTTGTTCACACCATTGTCTTGCTCGCTCTTGCTTGTCGGCTGTGTTTTCTATTGTGAGGACGGTGTGTGCTCGTGTAGGTAGCGCACCATATGCCTGTACTTATCTGGAAAGGTGAGAGCGCGTGTTGTTCCATCTGTCATACTCAACTTTCATCTACATATGAGGCTTTTCAAATTGCATGTGCATCATCCTTCTGCATTCATACATAGGCAGATCTCTTACCTCTGTTGTTACGCAACGCAACAACCTTGTCATCATGTTATAGTTGAGCGTGGTTACCTCGTGTAAGCATTTTTTTCATCATTCTATTTCCTCGTCTGAATCTGAGGTGCAAGAGCATTCCCGCTCCCACGAAAGTTTGTCGTCCGTTGTTCGATTTTCCCAGTCTTTCTCCTACACGATTATCTTGTAGATATAGTCTAGATTGCCATCATTATCGTAGTTGTACACTGGCTCTGTGTAGAGCAATCCTTTCGATGGGTCTAAAGGTACCACTAAGCGCAGTGAATTTTTCTTGAAAATCATCTTGCACTTCTTTAGATTTATCACTCCATTCATGTTGGTGTCCCAATCTATTCCCAGTAGTGTGGGATAGCGGTTGTTGTCATCAACAATCTCTATCAATTTGAAATCTGCAAGCGCACTTGCACCTTCGATATCCACCATTATTCCTTGCAATCTTCCCATAGGTAGGATGTTTTGCTGGTTCGCCATTCAAAATTGAACAGGAGACCATTACAGTGAATGCTTGCCCATGCGCTACCATGTTTGCTATGGCAGGATGTTCGCGTCTAATCCTGGATACAAAATCACTTGATCCATTTCATATTCCCCAATCTGTGCAGTCAATCTCATCTCCCTACCTATTCACGTTGTGCACTTCTCGAGCTTCTGGACTGTGCCCGGTTCTCCTGGTCCAGCACATCTAGTGATGAGTTCTTACAACCCCTTCGTAGCTTTGTTATCATGCAGCAGCTTCATGCATGTTTCCAAAAATGTAGTGAAGATTGATGGGTCCATTTTAGGTTCTAGTTTGTCTTTACTTCCTGAAGTGGAGGCATTCATGAAGCTCTTCTTAGCTCCATGAATGTCTCCTTCGCGCGCTCTAAATAAAATTTTGGTTCCTTTGTTGCAGTCTTGCGAACCCAGGCACTTTCTTTGGGATGCTTGTCTTTGTCATCTCCTGTCGTTATACCACTGCGAAGCAGGATATTTACATTCAGGTCTTCCTTGCGTGGCTTATACCTCATCATTTGTAGGTTCTGAGACAGGGGAGGTTGGAGTGCTCCTTTATCGCACAACCTCGCTATTAATGTGGGATAGTCCTCTGTATTGTGATCAAATTGGGTACAATATAAGCATGATGGTCTTGTTGGATTTGTAAAATCGAGGGCATAATGCCCTAGTCCTCCGCAATTGTAACAAATTAGCTATCCACGACCTCTTCCTAGTCTCATTCCACCTCGACCTCATCCGTGCGCCTAAAATCCAATGCCTCCATCCCTGTATTTTGATCGAGGGCCCTTGTTTCAGTCTGGACTCTGTAGGTAGGAGTCTGATCCATCATCAGTACATAACTTCTATAGGTACGCTCATCGTGGCCTACTGACCTACAAAAATTACAGAACAACTGTTGGGAATTCTGTGTATAATTTTGTAATAGATAACAATTATCTATCGCATGATTTCCTCCTATCTGACAAATCGCAAACCATAATATAGGCACCATGCTCAGTCCTGCTTGTGCCTCTGGTCGCAATGGCATTGGTCCTCCCCCCACGAGGTAGCTCATGAAGACTAGACAATGGTCCTTGTCATGTCCCTAGCCTTTGCACTTTACGCACCATACCTCCTCGCACGCTTCTGGGCGAGCTGTCCTATCTTCTTTCAAACTCTGGATCTCAAGGCACAATTTTTTCAATTGCACATGGATCTGTTGAACTCCTAGGTTAGGATCTTGTATCGGGGTCTCGTGCAGTCTCATTGCGATCGCCAAGGCCTTGGCCTGAGTGGTTAGCTTTTGCTGTGAGAACGTGTTCCTTATATGGGGTTTCAGTGATGCTACAAACCATGTGCAGTGTTTCCCATCCATCAAGGTCATATTGACTTCACGAATTGTACACTTCAGTCTCTGATCTAGCTCCCAGGGGGTCTCGCCTGGAAGAATTGTGATTTCCTTAAATCCAATAATCGACTGTGTCTCTGATTTTGGCCTGCTAAATTCCTTATTTAATGCATCTTGGATATCCGCGATTCTTGTCTTCGGATTTTCATTGGAATGCTTAATGTACCAAGTTAGTGCGTGATCTAGCAGCACACTGACCAATGTTGCTTTCTTCATCTTGTCATTCGTGATTCCCTGCACTTCTCATACAACCCTTACCATGAACCAAAATTGGTTCAGATCTTCATTCCCTACTCCTTGAACACCAACAACTTTATCGTTCTTGCCATATTGAACTGTGGGGGTGGAAGAACATGTGTGGGCGAAGACAGGGGTGAAGATGGTGAAACTAGTGGTGGTGTAGGTGGGGGTGGGATGTGACTCACTGTTTTATCAAACTGATCGCACTTCTTGGTGAAACCTTCGCGAGCTCTTCCTTGCTTTCTCGTAGAGGTGAAATCAATGGGCTAGTTTCTAGTTCTACACTATCTTCATTTCTGTAGATCCTCCCACTTCGCGTAGACATCAATTTATTTGCATAACCTGCTTTCCACATAGTAGCATCTTAATCCAAGTGTTCTAAGATTTAATGTACTTACCTCGCGGTCCTTTGAGGAAACGTTGTTCTGCCTCGCTATAGATAACTAAAGTATCTACCATGAAGTCAGTGATAAAACCTCCTATAAGTCGATCGAGCGAGTGATCCACAACATGGGCGATCTTATCTTCCGATGCTTCTAGTCTACACACCAACTCTGGCGTCCACACAATAGGTTTTTCGAGCCTACACCTTCCTTGACTGTCTGCTAGCTTCACGATCCACTCATATAACTCAGAGGGGAAGGATGCAAAGAAAATTTTGTGGATTTCTATATATAAGTAGCAATCTAACCACTCTTCCTTTAATAATCATGAATTGCTATTTTCCTGTGCTGCAAACTCGTGAATTTTTTTGTCCAACCACTCTTCAATTTCTTTCTTTGTCAGATTCCAGTCATACAACATCAGACATCTATATGCAGATCCTGGTCCTGACAATGGAACCATTTGCTGGCTTAAAGGGGCCTGACCGAGGTTCAGAGTTAAGTTAGCCAAACAAATCGCGATACTACTGGCCCATTCAACAACAGCTCGTGGAGCGCGGACTAAGGTCTCACCCGAAGTAGTATGGGAGGGTGCTATAACCAGGTTTCCACACCCTGGAGATGTCTGATGAGCTCAAGTCGTCCACGGTTTGACCCTGCGCGCAAGTTGCTTTGCGCACTTTCCCGTACCTCGCAGTCTAATATACTGCCTTCACGCAACCCTACTCAGGGGATGAACGTTGCACTTCTACGTTATTAACCAAGATCTTATTGGTATTCCAATGTTAGTTGATTACTTTAGCTTACATGTGTGCTTTAAGTTATACTTAACAACATAAATCGTTCATACAGGTGCGCATAGTAAATAAACAGTATATTTGCAAATTATAACAAACATGCATTAACCCAAGAACATATACACAAAATTATTATAAAACTTCTCTTTATTAATTCCTTTCTTGGTTACAGACTTAACTTCAGCCCGCGTACTCAGCTGCAGGGGTCCGCGCACTCAACACTGGACTACTAGGCCTCTGCGCACTCAGCTGTAGAGCTTTCTCATACTCTACGACCCAAAGGCACACTTCACTCAATTCCTTAGACTCTTTTCCTACCTCTCTACTTCTCTCTCTTTTACACTTAGAGCCTTGGTCTATTTATACAATCCCATGGTCCACGGACCATGGGTAGGTCTATCCAGCCGACATTACATTACAAAACTATGGTGGACAACCCTGTGACTCTATCATACTTTCACGCCATGCGCCCACAATTTGCAGAGCTTGACAACAAGATTGGGTCAAAACTTGGGCTTTGAGCCCCAAAACATGCCTTGGGCGGATTCCATGCCCAACACATAAGGTGGGCCTGGGGGTCTTCTCCAAACTTTCCTTCGAATTTTGCACAATCACCAGGAATATTAGTAGGAACCGGAGGCCAATGGTGAATGAATTATGGAATAATTAGTGAGTCTTGACACATTCGATAGTTCCAATGTTGCTAGAAATGACAATTGTGGATTGAAAGGCATAGGAGGCCTCTGATAAGGCCCATGTTGTGGATTCCATCCTTGTTGGTATGGGTTTTTCCCCCAAAAGTGGCATATTTTGACCATGAGGAGCTTGATATTGCCCCCACTGAGCGGTATTATGACCATACAAAGGTGGATTCTACCCCTAGAAAGTTGGGTTTTGACCAGGGTAAGGTTGATACTGACCTGCCATGGGTCGTTGAGAACCATAAGGTGGATAAACGACTTATGGGGCATATGGATTATAAGGTTTTTTTGGAAATGTTGGCCCTAGTGGTAAAATTATTGGCCCTATTGCTATAGGGGTTGACCTTGTGGCTGTAAAGGTTGACCTTGTTGATACAAGGGTTGGTTTTGTTGCTGCAAGGGTTGTCGTTGTTGTAATGGTTGTTGATAAAGCCCTTGTTGCACATAAGATCCTTGTTGTACTGAAGGTTGTTTTTGTTGGAAAGTTCCTTACAGAATTTGTTGAGTTCCAGGTTGGTCCTAATAAGTTCCAACTTGAATTTGACCAGATGCCCCAAATGAGGGGTTTGAACCAAGTTGCATTTGGTGGTCTTCCTGTTGAGTAAAAGGTGGAAAAGTTGGATTTTGAGGCTCTTGTGAGCCATACAGAGGGTTTAGTTGCTGGTAGGGCATCTGAGTCGAAAGAGGCTATTGATACGGGATTTGGACTAATTGAGTTGGAATTGATGATCCACCAAGATAAGGTACATTTCCAACATTTTTTACTAGCTTTGGTAGCATGAGTTTGAGGTGTATTCACATAAGCTCCACTTGAAACAGGAGGTACATGAGGCGAAGGTGGTTGTTTCCCCCACTATAAATAGGAACATTAATTTACCCAACTATAATGATCGATTGTAGAGGAACTGGTGAAACTACAGTCAATACAGGAATTTGAGAGGGCACGTGTGAAACAAACGGACCAAAAGTAGGCATGGTGCCCGAAGACCAAATTGGATTTTGATAAAGTGAAGACACACTTGGAGTACTTGAAACCAATTGAGTCAAAGAGGTACAACTAGCCGGAAACAAAGGTTCACTGCTTTCAGGCAATGGTGGAGGTTCAACACCACCCACATATGGATAACCTTCAGGTGGAAAGTCATATTTAGAATAATTGTTAACACCAAGAGTATGAGTGGCTGAGACTTCTGGAGGACCTTGAGAAGAGGATGGAAACTCACCTTCTAAATCCATGGGTGGAAATAGTTGGTGAGGGGGAATCTGAGATGATCGTGGAGATAACTCCAAAGGCACACTAGGATTGTCGTATGGAATATAAGGTTATTGAGGAGATATAATTAATGGATAAAAAATTGGATTCAAAGGGAATAAAACAAACCTCTGTTGACTCTCAAGAGTTTTTGGATTAGATTCCTGAGATGATGAGTCTTGAGGTGGAGAACGAGAAGCAAGGGGTTAAATTTTTGGGATAATTCCAAGTTTAAGACCTTGGTCTTCAAGTGACTATGAAAACTCAGGATGAAGTCCTTGTTATGACCCTTCAGTGTTAGATGATGAAGGGGAAATGTAAGGTGAACTCGGTGGTTCAACCACGATGACCTTTTCTAAAAAAAAAATAAGGGGTGATCGATTTAAGCCTACAATTAAAATTTACTATTAATTAGGAAATATGAGGCCAAGGATAACTACATAGGTAAGTCATGTTATCATGGGAATTTAAATTTTGGAACTTAAAAACAAGAAATAAATAAAAAGGGTATACTAGGAAAGATGGTTTACCAAGTATCCATGAGCCTTTATATACACCTTAGCTGAAACCAAGGAATTAACGTACGATGACCGATCTCCCTGAATGATGTGTTCGATGTATCATGTCTACAAGGTGACTGAATTGGTTACTTGTGGCTAAAGGATCGAAACCTATTGGGGTCTCCCAATATATAATCGATGGTACAAGGAGCACAAGTCTGTGTTAGAGTTTTCTAATGCATAATCGTTTGGTGAGAGAGTTCCCATATACTTGTCATACTAGAGTGCCTCCAATATACCCAAGAGTACCAGAGAACCTTTGATATACTCCCGTACTTGAATGGGATTTCATCTCTAGGATACAATGCATGCAATTAAAGACAACTGCTAGGTTTCTAAATGCTGGAACGCATCTCTAGCCTAGACCTCTAAATTTTTGCATTAAGTTACAAATGCTCCTTAGGTTAATTCAATAAATTTTAATGTTTTTCTTGAGTATGTTTCATTTTTAGCCTCAAATGATGTCACCTGAATCCTAGAATGAAACCATATGAGAAAAAAGAAACCTTTCATTTCAATGAATTCTACACTAGTGAGGGAAGAAAGTTCAATCGATTAACGCATCAAACAATATGCCTCCACTATTTTTTCCAAATGAAAAATGCAAGAGAAAAACAAAACTTCACTTTCACTAATGAATATACAATCTATTGAAAGCAAAAATGACTTTTACTTTACTAAGATGCACTTTATATGACGTTCTCATTGATATTCATATGCTCATATGAAACTAGGCTCCAACTAAAGCAAAAATGAAGATTTTGATTCAAAATGCTCCTAATGCAAACAATGCATCAATTATAGTAACACCAAATTCAAAAGAACTTAATGAAAATGTCTTTCACTTTCTCTTTTGAATAGATAAATAGATACGACCATTTCAATTTGTAAACCAACAATGTAATCTATGCTTGATAAATGAAAAAGATGGATTTCAAATGCAAGATGACTAAGTACGCATGAAAAAAATTGCACAAGACAAACTGAAACCAATGTAAACCAATGTTTCAAATGATTTCACCAGATGAACAGACCTAATAATTCAACAAACCAGAGACTCAAAGACACTCACAAGCATAAAGTGACAATCAAATGTCCTAGAAACCCTAGAATCAATCCAATTTCACTCTAACACTTGAAAGTTCAAATAAGTAAGAATTTGCTAATAAAATTAGGTAATCAATCAAAACATCAACAAATCTAGTCAAGAAGGACAAAACAAGACCTCAGGGGCTCAGACACACTGGAGTTTGACAGAGAAACCCTATATTTTTGCCAATATCAAGGATCAACACAATTGTTATGGCCAAACTGGCACTGAACAGGGGATCAACACGACTGTTTTAATAAAAATCACACTAACAATGCATCTGTCAAAGCAAAAAATGAATTGGACGAGGAATAAGGCAAAAAATAAAAATAATTTCACAAACAATTCCAAACTGAGCACTTTAAGATAACAACCAATGGTTGTGCAGACTTATACAAATCTAAACTAACTGAGAACGCGATGGTTGGTCAAACTGATCAAGAGATCAGTTGAGAAAGGAGGATGAAAAGGCTATAGCTTTCCCAGTGGAGTCATCATTTTTTTGGGAAGGCATATCCCCCCTGCAGACAGAGGTGATTCCTCTAGCCCAATGAGTGGGTCTAGCAACAAACTAAACAAAATAACATACACTTTCCTAGCTTATGTTCGAAAAATGCAGAGAGAAGGAGAAACCTACCTCGCTCTAGTGTTTATCACTCAATCCTTGGAGATGGCTTTGAACCTTTCGCTCCAGGCCTCGCTCTGTACTTGTTCTTCACGTCCGAGTACCTGCAAGGAAGATCAAAGAGCTATGAAAAATACATGAGCATATAATACATACATCAAATATAAACTACTTAATAGATCAAGGAACATTAAGCTAATAGCATAAATATTTACACAATTATGGAAAATGAACATCAGATGTATATATTAATAATTTAAAAAAGGAAGCATACAACCTATGCCTTGATTTTGGAGACCTCCTTTTGGTGGATGTCCAAGTCCATGCAAAGACTCTTCAAGCAACCCTTCTCCAAGTTAGAATGGGTAGCATGTAAACATAATCTTAGCATAGGGATGAAAAAATCAATGGCCAACCATTTGGGGATGGAAGGGAGTGAATTTAGAGGAAGAGAGGAAGTTAGGGATCCATAAAAGAGGGAGGGAAGTCCACATATCAAGGGGATATCCAATGCTTATAAGATCAAGAGGCCCAAATGAGAGACCTCGGCCATATCAACGGCAACCATTATCCAACTCATTATTCCCAAAGTTTATAGTGTTTGAAGCTTCTCCTCCAGTTGGGAAAACCTTCCAGAAGAGGTTCAGCTTGGGTTTTCCTATGAAAACCCTCGCTTGGAGCACGAGTGTATAACTGAGAAACCTACCATCAACACAGGTAGGCAGTGGAGAAAAATGCGCTGATGCTAAAATTAGGGTGTTTAGTCAACCTTCTTCAAAATAAATTCAGGGAAGTCTTCCTTTGATTATTCAAGGAGTTTTTGGTCTATATATCATGATGGATATGCTGCACAGTAGTCAATGTTTTGGCACTTCAGGATATGGATAGGGAGTGAATAGGAGGTGTGACAAAATACTGTGTAACAAATCCTAAGCCTGGACCAGTGGCTTAAGCATGGAAGGTGCTTATTAGCCTTTCATGTTCAATCTGGTATACATGTGCCTTTTGGGTTATGGATTTTGTGTAGAATTCTTAGAGGCCTAGATGCTCGGATACATCTCTCACGGCTAAAACCTTTACCAAATCATGCTACCACCCATCAATTGTTGTCTAGTCTCCACATCACTCTAGTTGCTCTGTCACCCTAATTTATCAGTGCCACATGTTCTTTTGCTAGTCACTTACGGCTCTTACATCAAATGATATTTGATTAACTTCACCTCTACTTGATTAAGTATTGTCTTTAATCGCAGAGCTCCCTTTCTTACTTAGCAATTAATGGAGGGGGGAGGGTCCACAATTTGTTGCTTTTGTGACTAACCCCTGCATACATTCCTCAAAGCATTCCATAAGCCAATACTTGCATTCTTGGATTGAATGGTCTGTATCATTTGTGTGCCCCCAATGTATGTCCGATAGTTAATAGGAAGGGGGGGGGGCCTTGCAATTTGGAACCTTTTGTATATCAAACCAATGCTAAAAACTAAAACCGTGCCATGCCACGTCAAGTTTTCCATGCTACAGTCCACCTATTTTCCAAGTCATCACCTATCAATGCCATGTCATCCACCTATCGCCACGTCCACTACCACATGTCTCTGCATAAAATTCCATGTCATCGTGTCTTCACAACATCGGGTAACTTGTCTTATTGATGTCATGCTTACATCATGATGCCAACATCATGCCATGTGGCATCCTCTGAGTGATGCCAAATGTCACTCAGATTCAACCCACTTGGCCACCCAAAAGGTCCAAAAACACCAGCCACATATCATGCTAACAAGGAACTATATCATCACACTAGCCATGTTATTTCCACAAGAAATTACCACATCATATACCTTTTCCAATCACATTCTGCCATTTGTCATGGGTGTCACTTCATTTGTTATGAACAAAAATATGGTGTCCATTGAATTTTTGTGTTTTCTTTGTTATTTATAACAAGGGGTTAGATGCCAAAATATAATGTTTTTCTTATAGAACCATGAAACTATGGTATTTTTTAAGTATTTAATATTTTTCCTGTATATAGTATTGTAAGTGACTATTATGGGTTGAAAATTCATATGTATATAATGTAGGAGAATATTCAATAAAAAACATGTAATTTACTATTAAACATGGTAAATTTTTTGTGAATAACATCCATATATATATGTGTGTGTGTGAATTTTTAACCAATTTGGAAAATATTATTTTCAAAAAATAGCCCATTTGCGAAATTTTGCCCCTAAAATTTTCCCTTATGAAAATAGATAATGGTGATCATAATAATTTAATGGAAATATGGATCTAGGTCAATTTCTTAAGTGTTTTCCATGCGTGACCTTGAATACCTAGATGTTTGGATATATTTTCCCCCAAGCAGAAATCTGATAGATTGGAACCTTGACCAATCAAACCTTTAACAAAAATATAGATGAGTTGCGCTTCCTCGAAGTTTGAATAAATCCAGGTGTTTGGATATCTTTGACTTGTCAAACTTCTTGCTCCATGGATGTAGCGATGTGCCCAAATATCATGGATAACTTTAGATGAAGTTGTATGACCAAATATTTTAGTCATGTGACAACTTGCTTGCATCTCAAATTGCTTGGATGCACCTAGATTCTTTGAATCTTCCTTTTTCCTCCAAACACACCTTTACTTCAATACACTTTTCTCATCAACCCTTGGAATATTGGCTAAGTGTCGTGTAACATTGGAAATCTCTCTAAGATAGCTATCCAACTACACAATTTTTAAGAAATTTAAGACATTTACCTATAGAGAACGTGCCTTCAAAGATACACTATTAGACCATACACTTATCTATCAAAAAACCAAAAGAACTCATTCAAATATTAAATAGGCACAAGAAGACACTAGTACAACCTCAATAATCCCCAACAAACTATCTCAACAATGCCACTATTAACAGTCATCTCATCCTATTATTGTCATCACTAAGGTTGACATCAATGCCAACATAGCAATACCAACACATGAATTCATCACATCTACACAAAATAATATGAAAAACCTCTAAGATAACTTCAATGATATGTGAATCCAATATTTAAGGAGATAGTGAAAGAAAGCCAAAATATATTAATTTAGTTTTCCTCTTCCCCATCTCTGATAGTCAATTGGTTTCTCCTTTAGTTGTAGTGCATAAAAATAATGGGAAATGACAAATTGTGTTGATTATCGAGAATTAAATAAATCCACACTCAAAGATAATTTTATCTTACTATTCATCAATAAAATATTAAATACCCTAGCCAGGAAGAAATATTTTTTCTCCTTGCATGGGTTTAGTGGGTATAATCAAATCAAAATAACTTCAGAGGATCGGGACAAAACTACTTGCACATGTCCTTATGGAACATATGCCTATAAGGTATCACCCTCCAGTTTGTGTAATGGGATAGCTACATTTCAAAGAGGAGTATTGGCCATCTTTGTTGACTTAATACATGAATGTGTTGAAATTTATATGGATGATTTCTCTATATATGGAAATACTTTTGAAGAATATTTGGTTAATCTATAAAAAATTCTAATAGATGCATATAAAACAAAAAATCCCTTAGCAACAAGAAATGTTTATGCTATTAGAAAATGGATTTAGGCCATCATATATCTTATGTGGAAATGGCAATAGATCCAACCAAGATTGAAATCATTGATAAATTACTAGTTCCATGAAATCAAAGATAAGTGAAATGTTTCCTAGGTTATGCAAGCTATTATTGTCAATACACAGAAAAATTAGCTAGACAATCCTACCATTATTCAAATTACTTACTAAAGATATTGAATTTTATTGGTATGCTAACTACCAAATTTCTTTTGAGAAGCTTAAAGAAAAATTATCCACAACACGAATGTTAAGAGGGCCTAATTGGGCTTGTCCATTTCATATTTCGATATATGCATCTGATATAGCAGTTTGGGAAACATTAGGTCTAAAGGAGAACCTTAAGACTTATACCTTTTATTTTATTAGTAAGAATATAACCCCCAGTAAGCTCAATTACATTATTATTGAGAAAGAAATGTTGGCAATTGTGCATGTAGTTAACAAGTTTTGACACTATATCACTAGCTATGAAATATTTATCCATATAGACCATGTCGCCATTAGGTACTTGATGGATAAATTCATTACTAATGGTAGAATAAAAATATGGCTATTATTGTTCTAGGAGTTCAATATCATTGTCATAGATCATCTTGAAAGGGAAAATAAAGTGATAGACTTTCTATCATGCCTTAATAACCCTAGTGATATTGTTATACTATTTGATACTTTTTCAAATGAATAGTTGTTTGCTATATCTCTTAAAACTCCATCGTTTGCAAATGCGGAAAATAACAACAAGAAATTATAAAAATAGAATCCAAAATTTTCAGTTTAATTTTTCCTTGAATTAAACTGAGAATTAAAATCAAATTTTATTCTCATAGCAACTTGTAATAATTAACTAGAGTGAGTTGACTTAGTTAAATTAGGAATTTCGAGTTGGAAGTCTTTCAAAATTCATGTATATGTTATCCCTGTATTAATTAGTTAACTCACTTTATTGAGTTAAGTCCAGTTAAATTAGTTCCAAACTATTTGAGGAACTAATAGTGAGTTAACAGTCAGTAAATGCATTAGTGCACTCAACTAGTGCTACTACAGTTAACTGAATATTCCCTCATTAGAAACTCATGCATGTTGATTTTGAGAAAGACCAAATTAAGAATAGAGTGCAAGGACAGTGTACTATTTGTTTTATATTTTTTTGAGTTGCACTGATAGTGCATGCATTCAGGAACTGATCCTTAAGGGATTGCGTAGTTTTTAGAGGCTCTATTAACTTTTAAATACAAGCTATCCACCATAGGAATTACACATTGGAATAAAGACTTGGAGAGCTTGTGAAGAGGCTAATATTTGGCCTTGAGCTTGCTTATGAGTTGGAGATTGAATTTGCTGAGTGCTAGGATTGTTCTAGAGAAAACAAGCATTGTAATTTCATCTTGATTTTCTAGATTAATACAAAACAAATAGCGGGGTTTTGAGCTTTGGGTTTTCTTAGATATTTATTGTGTCATGTGCCATTGATGTTCTTCCTCTTGTCGATTATTGTTTTTCTTGATATCTATGTGCTTTTGCTGTAAAGAGTAGAAGTAGATTCTTGTCTCTTGTTTTAGTAGATTACACGAGCTTGTGAATCTACAAGATTTTCTACATGGTATCAGAGCAAGATAGCTTTTTGGGCCGAAACTTTTCAGACCATATATGAACGTTTCTATGAAAAAATTTCAGAAACAAATAGAATATTTGGATTCCTTGGGAAAATATACCCAAATTCAAGAAAAAAAAATTGGTCAAATCGGAGTTCGGCTGAGGGAGATATCACTGATTTAAAATCAACTTTTTTTCTAGAAAATTTCATGATAGCGGGACAAAGGAAGATATGGTGAGCCTTGATCTTCTTGGACTCACAAAGAGTTGGCATAGTTATCAGAACTCTGTCAATGGCCGGGAGAAGCTTCTAGATTGGGAAAGACTGTGGTCGGATATGATGCAAGATGAGATCAGGAGGAACACCAGAGATGGGACCTCTTCCAAGGATGTGGAAGAGGATTTTGCCTTAGCGAGTAAGGCAAAGAGCACCAAGGGAAAGAAGTCCCAAGGTGAGGAGGGCAGGAAGAAGATGGACTTGATGAAAGTCAAGTGTTTTCATTGTCATGAGCACGGGCACTATGCCAAGAATTTCCCACAAAAGAAAGAAAGCAAGAAGGAGCCGACAATAGCGCAACAGGTGAAGCTCTAGCTTCACAATTCGAACTTGATTTCTCTCTCATTACATGCATTGTTGACACTGCCATGGGAGGTGTGTGGTATCTTGAAAACAATGCCTCATTCCATATGACAGGGAATAGAGATCTCTTTAGTGATTTTGAGGAGAAAGACCTCAACCAGAGCATAGAGTTTGGAGATGACGAGAGGTATAGAGCTACCGGGATCGGTACAGTTACCTTTTAGAGGGAGTCTGGATCCCCTCTCAGGATCACAAATGTGATGTATGTTCCAGGACTAAAGAAGAATCTTGTTTCAGTCGCTGTATTGGAAGACTGTGGCTATGATGTGGTTTTTAGTAAGGGAAAGGTTTTCCTTAGGCACATCACCACGGGACAAGTGAAATAGATTGGTGCACAGGTCAAGAACCTGTATTCTCTTGAGGTTCAAGATGCATGCAAAGCTTTGAGGAGCAAGGAAAAGGTTATAGACATGGTTGTTGAGAGGGAGAGTAAATTACTTCTCAACATGCAGCCCCAGAAGAAGCCTCAAAAGCAATTTTAGGAAGTTGTGGAGTAGCCACAACTAGAGAAGCTGAGAGGAGACCAAATGGAGAGATCCACTCAAGCAGAGAAGAAGCAGGCTTAGAAGCAGTCTCAGACTATTGTGGAGTAGCCACAATTGGAGAAGCTGAGAGGAGACCAAGTGGAGGCGTCCACTCATGCACATACCTCCAGTAGGGGGAAATTTCGAGCCAAGTGGGTAGAGGGATCACATGCAACCATACATCCAAGTGTGAGGTGGGGTGATTTGTAGTGATAGTCCTAAAAGGGTTGAAATTGGGCATGGTCCATTTAGTGGTTTTATCTCATGAATCATGCCTTGCTACAGGAGCCTAAAGTACATAGTAGTGAGAGGAATCAGTGGGATTGGTGCAGTTAGAGATAAAAGTAACAGAGGCTAGAGTAGTCAGATACTTAAGAGTGTAGAGAGGTTTGACAACAAGTGCAGAAAGGTAGATTCAACAGAAGCACATAGTTTTCAGTCGAAAGAGGCAATAGTAGTCAGAGACTTCTTTGACAAAGGCATCATTCTGATTTAGGTTGGTTGTTTTTTTTGGTTATGGAGTTTTTGGAGCAACAACACTAGAGAGAAGTGTTGCACGCAGAACATTCCAAAGGTTTAGGATCGAGATCGAGTTGAATTCCTTGTTGAGAGTGAGTGTTGAAACTAGCAACAAAAAATGATAAAAATAGAATCTAGAAATTCCAGTTTAATTTTTCCTTGAATTAAACTGAGAATTGAAATCAAATTTTATTCTCATAACAACTTGTAATAGTTAACTAGAGTGATTTGACTTAGCTAACTTAGGAATTTCGAGTTGGAAGTATTTCTGAAGTCATGTATATATTCTCCCTATATTATAAGGGTCCAGGATAAGTTAAGTATGAGTGGTAATTAGTTAACTAAGTTTATTGAGTTAAGTCTAGTTAAATTAGTTTCAAACTCTTTGTGGAACTAATAGCGAGTTAACAGTCAGTTGATGCATTAGTGCACTCAACTAGTGCTACTCTAGTTAGCTGAATATTCCCTCATCAGAAACTCATGCATGTCGATTATGAGAAAGACCTAGTTGAGGCTAGAGTGCAGGGATAATGTACTATTTGTTTTAGATTTTTCTGAGATTCAATGATAGTACATGCATTCAGGAACTGATCCTTAAGGGATTGTGCAGTTTTTAGAGGCTTTATTTCCCTTTAAATACAAGTTATCCTCCATAGGAATTACACATTGGAATAGAGACTTGGAGAGCTTGTGAAGAGGCTAAGATTTGGCCTTGATCTTGCTTATGAGTTGGAGATTGAATTTGCTGAGTGTTGGGATTGCTCTAGAGAGAACACACATTATAATTTCATCTTGATTTCTGGATTAATACAATACAAATAGTGGGGTTTTGAGTTGTGGGTTTCCCCATATATTTATTATGTTATCTACCATTGATATTCTTCCTCTTGTTGATTATTACTTTGCTCTATCTTTATGTGCTTCCACTGTAAAGAGTAGAAGTAGATTCTTGTCTCTTATTTTAGTAGATTACATGAGCTTGTGAATCTACAATATTTTCTATAGCAAATATGGAAAAATGGCTCATCTTAAGGAAAGTTACCACCCAATTTCACATCGAAAGGAAAGGAAAAAATAATCAAACATAGAACCAGATATTTTTGGATTAAGGAAATATTTTCTACACAACACCTAACTTTGTAATTAGAATATGTGTAAGAGAAGATGAAATATTATAAATTTTAAAAACTTTTCATGATGAACCTTGTGGTGGAAATTTTGCAGATAATAGAATTGCCTATAATGTAGTTCATTAGGGGTATTATTTTCCATCCCATTTTAAGGATTTGAAGAATTATGTCTAAAGTTGTGATAGCTATTAGCAGATGTGCCAACATCAAAAGGAAATATATACATTATGGTTTATATCGATTATGTTACCATGTGGGTAGAAGAAAAAGCACTAGGAAAAGCTACAAAAGAATCAATAGTCAATTTTCATTTTGAATAATTTTTTGTAAGATTTGGAATCCCTGGAAAAATTATCACTGACTAGGGAGTACAAATTACCTCTACAATTATGCAAGGTATGGTGGAAAACTATAGTATAAAGCATAAGAAAAATTCTCCTTATAAAATAACCTAAAAAAGTTCTATTTCATTTACCCCTTATGAATTGGTATAAGGTAAGAAGATCCTTCTTCCTATTGAATTTCGAGTTCAAACCTTTAGGCCAGTAGCTAAATTAGGTTTAGACATATAAAAAACATAAGGAAGTAATTGTGTCATTGAATGAGTTAGGTGAGATCAAATAGGAAGCATTACAACAAACTACTTTAATCTAACAACAAAGATCAAAACGACGCAATAGGTTCATTAAGAAAAAAGTAATTCAAAATTTGGTAATTGGGTTTTGCTTATTAAAAATTCAAGGATTTCAAAGGAAAATTACCCACTCATTCACTTAGTTTGTATGACATGGAAGAATTCTTTGACCATTGATTAGGAAGGACAAATAAAGTTTATGAAGGAGTTTCACTTGTGGTGAATGGCCATAGATTGAAAATTTATAATAGTCCCCTTAATCAAGGATATTTTGTCTTTATTATATCAACAAGCTAATATATAGATTGTGGACACTAGAAACAATACTCTTACCCCTCTTCCATCCAGAAATTTAATTTTCCAAAAACAATTAATATGTATATGTATATGTTCATCAAGAAATTTACTTTTCCAATAACAATTATCTATCATATATATATATATATATATATATATATATATATATATATTATATATATATATATATATATATATATATATTAGAAAAAAAGGAAAAAAATTAGTTGTGAAAATCTAGGTTTCTCGCAGCATAAACTTTTATTTTTATTAGAAGACCAAGTAAATTGGCCAATGAAAATTTTGAATAGAAGATCTACCAAGTGATGCCATTTTTCTCAAAATTATTAGTAATCTCTAATGAAAATTGAGTGATAATCCGAGGAGAGTACTTGTCAAGATACACTTGTCAATTTTTGTGAATAAGCTCAAGGGATATTGTATGAATATCTGTATAAACTACTACAAACAACTAATCTATTTTCATAAAGCTTCTAAGAGTTCTAATTCAAATATAGAATCAACATATTGTCAAATTCTTAACATAAAATTAATACTTAATTTTAAAAAATATTCATAAAAATAATAAAAATTAATGTAGGTTATCAATCAAATATTTAACATGCAAGATTAAGTAATATTTATGCGTAAAAATATATTAATAGTAAAAAAACCATTTAAATGTGGATAATGTATTCCAATTAATAAAGTGTGATGCACATATTATGTATGTAAAATATTTTAATACCATGTATATATTATATATTGTTTAGAAAACATTATGTATATATCGTATAAAACAATTGGAAAAAATAAGTTTTTATGGTGAAAAGGTTTGAATATGTATGACTATTTTTATATTTTGATTTTTTTTAAAATATTAGTTTTTGGTCAATTTCAAATTCAAACAAAATTTGCAAATTTAAATTATATAATCGATATAGAGTATTCAAAAATACAATTTAAATAATAAAAAATTACACATTATATGTAACCCTATTAAATCATAAATAAATATAATTTTTTATTTAATCACTATTTAAAAAAACTTACCGCAAACTTTATTTTTAATTATTCCAAGCAAAAATATATATCCTAATTTCTTATTCTCAAAAGTCCTCATGATAATTTGTCATAATCAACCTAATCAACATGTCACGTGGTACTAGATTATATATATTATATATTACAATTTCTAATTATACTTCTATCTTTGCATTTAAGTGAAACGACAATTAATTCATACATTTTGGACTTGTTAATTTCTTTTAATTCCACTAACATTCTTTTATGGGAAAAATGTTAGGGTGACAAAAGTAGGCGTCATTAAAATGTGTTTGGGTTTTGTGGATTTATAAAATTATGTAAAAAGAGAAATTTAACGAAGGAAAAGCATTCGGATTGTTTTCTTTCACCCGTCTGACATTAAAATTAATGGATATTCATTCCATGTCACATGATAAATCAAGATTCATTCATTCTTTCCTATCATTAAATCCATGCATCTTAACCTTATTCAATCTTCGTTTAACACTTTGTGGGGACCAATTAAGCTTAGTGGACACACGATTTACCTCTTTACCTAATATGCTAATATTATACGTCCCTAATCTTAAAGGGATCACTATCTATGCATTAAAAACAAAACATAATGTTAGTCTAGTCAACATCTTTTTTATTTTGGTTACAACCTACAATATGCAATAAGTATTTAGTTTGTTGTATTGAGACTAAAATTTAGAGTATTTAATTTATATATTTTTAAAATTTCGATAATTTAAAATAATGTTTTAATGAATTAAAATGGTAAGAATATTGGGTAAAAAACTTTATTTTCAAATTCGTCCATTGATACTTATTTTAAAAGTTATAATTTTTATTACAGCTGTTTAAATTGAAAAGTGTGAAATATGTTTTTATGTGTAAATTTTATACTTACAATTTTTTTTTGAAAAATTTAATTTTAGATTTTTATTTTTTTATCAACATATTGTACGTAAAAATTAAAATAATTTTGAATTTTGAATTTGTTAGAGTATATTAGACATTTCTTACCTAATGTAACTTATAATAAATATTAATAAGAAATTGATTAAACTGTAATTTAGTATTAATGATATTATTTTGGTTCTTTAAAATTAGGGTTTTATAATTTTTTTTAAACAATAAAACTAGGTGAAGCTAGTATCTATAGCCTGTAAGCCAATACTAACATGGACCCAAGAGGTTGAGAGGTCCAAAGAGACTCCCATCAATGTTTATTTAAGGGACCCAAGCAAGGGGATATCTACTTCTAGAATCTCATCACAATCCGCCAATATTAATAATCAACACCTACAAACATTACCCCCCTTTAGTTTAAATTATGACTTTACAATTATTATCAAAACATAGTTTAAGATTAAGGTTTTATGGAACATTTCACCTTGTTAACCGTGATTAAACACGAATTTAATGATAATAACCACTAAGAAATAGTTTAACAATAAATATAAAACCTTGACCTTCAAGTGTAGAAGAAAACAACAACTTAGAAACTAAAATAAGAAACTATAAAGGCATAGAATTTGGAATTTAAACTCATTTCTCCTTATAATTAACAACTCGCTTTCTTAGATCACATTCATAAAATAAAATTGTGATACAAGAGAACTCACTACCCAAATCTTCTATTTAGAGCCAACTATAGCAAACTCACAAGCCAAAAATACATTTCTAAAAATAGAGGACATAAAAGAACGCTAACTTTAAACTTTGTAGTATAATCCTTGACAAAAAATATATCTAACTCACAAATATAATAATAAATCATTATATACATAATGAATACATATAATGAAAATTGAGATTAATAGGTCATAGAAAAATGAAAGGGAAAAGGTTGTGAATAACTAAGCAAACCAAACTTTAAATCCACCTAAATTGTTTTTATGGTCAAATTATATTATTTTGATGTTTGCGTTTAGAGGTGTTCTCCAACCCAATATGTAAGATATGTTGTAATGTTCTATTCTATTTAAAAAAAATATTAATAATTAAAATAAAATTGAGGTAAAATTGTCAATTTACCATTGACAATTTTCAGGCTCCAAGTTTTCACAACCTATAGTTTTACCAAGCGCCAAGAGCGATGAAATATGTTTTGACTCTAAAAGAGGTTTGCACCTAAATATATTTAATTCCTCTCGACACTTGGTATGTGAGGACCACAAGCTACAGGGTGCACGGATGGACGAACTGCAACATGGTGAAAGGTCACGTGAAGTGAAACAAAGGTTATGCGATGTGTTTTGGGTGACATGTTTATATGCTGTGTGGGTGGTCCTAGGCGACCTGACGAGTGGGTGAGCCGACGGGCGAACCACCACACGGGTGGGCGGTCCCGGGCTGGCCGATGGATAAGTTTGATGAAACGATGGTAAGCCGATGCGTTATGAACGAGTTGATGGGTCAGCTTGGGCACCCCACTCAAGGTGTGATGCGTATGAATAGAAGAGGACGAGTTGGAGTTTGGCAATTCGAACTTGGATGTGGATTCTTGATGAGAAGTGTGAAGTCTACGATTGAGGTGCAAGTCGGTGTGCGGATGTGCCCACATGATGGGCAGGTCGAGCTGAGACTTGGTGAACATATCGTGCGGATCGAGTACGACGTTCGTGTGTGAATCATGTGGAGGGCGTGCCCGCTGAACGATGAACAGTTTGAACGAAGGCATGAGGGTGTGTGGTAAACCGAATGGAGGGTCATGCGGTGCGACAGAGTTGCGTCCGCCCAACAAAGAGTTGGTGAACTAGGTAAAATGAAGTGTTGGGCTTGTGAATGGGAGGTATAATCGTTGTGCGGAGGGCCCCCAAGTTGGGCGACATGGACTCGAGTAGCACACCCAAGTTGGGCAAATGACATGGAGGTTGGATGAAACGAAGTGTTGGGTTTAGTGAATGGGAGGTGCGACCGGCGTGCTAAGGGCGCCCAAGTTGGGGGACATGGACACTAGGAGTGCGTCCAAGTTAGGCAAATGACACGGTTCATTCGATGAGCTAAATGAAGGCATTCGGGAGTAAATGGAGAGTTGGGCAATGTTATCGCTCAGGTTGTCCCTTGGCTCCTTAAGGGATACGGATGAGGTAACACCAGACCAATCTTTGGACTGCGGGTCCTAGCCTACCTACAATCAGAGAGGGCTCTCTCTTCATAATTTAGCTTTGTTTAGGGTGATCTTAGGCTAGTAATTGAGTACAAGGGGTTTTGTTTTTTGGTGGGAAAGAGAATGGCTTCAGGTAGAGAGGTAATGCATCGTGCGATAAATTTCAAACCATTGGGCATGGAGTCAGAGGAGCGGGACTGCTGGTGTGTTTTTCTTGGTCACGAGGGGGATATGGAGCAGATAGCTGCTCATGAAACAATTACTCGGGCTAAAAAGGATGAAGTGGAGGTCAGAGATGTAAGGCAACTAAGATATCTTTGATCTGGCTGACCGAGGTAAGGTGAATGGATTCTATCTAGGAACAGTTAAGATTTCCTAAATAACAATCATACATGGGTGATAAAGAACTAATATGAGCCATGAGGTATTCATATTAAAGCTTTAGTCAGAAGAAAACATATAGAACATTGCAAAAATTTAGTGTAAAGTGCTGTAAGGAAAATTGTAGATTAGTCCTCCTTTCTGCAATCACAAATAGTGATAATGATACCAACATATATAAACTGATATTACAAAGGCAAGAGACACTTTATTAGTCCATATGACAGCATAAGAATTCCATGATCACCCTCCAGGAATTTAAAAAGAAGCATAGTAGACAGTCCATTATCCAAACTCTTGAGTAATCTTTGATCTTTCAGCAAAAAAACTTTCAATAATTCAGCGCAAGTATGGAGTGTAGAAAATCAACCAGCCGGATTGAAAATTTAAAGAAATGAGAGGCAAAAGAATCTCTTATTTAGCATAACAGCATGAAGGTGAAAGAGCTCTGTCTAGGAGCTGTCAAAAATTTCTTAGATAAGTGCCAAAACATGGGTGAATTCGAGGAGATATGAGGCAAAGGGAATTCATGTTCATTACCAGTTCAGATGAAAACATAAAGAAATAGCAGACCTTGAGCATAGAGTGTGGCTCAGCAAATTCTAAACTAATCTTTCTATCTGCTATTTGGATGGTGATACGAGCATGTTATGAGCATAAAACATTAAAAAAATAGAGATGAGAGGCACTTATTGAGTCATGTTGCAGCTCTAGAATTCCGCAATGCCCCCTTCAAACATTAAAACACAGCACACAGTCCATTTTCCAAACTTCAACAGTCTTTGATTAAGGAAATCGTACCAGATGTACATAACTAGTCTCTCTCAGAGTCTATCAACCTATTCTTTCTTTTTTTCCCGCTCCTTAAGACTGAATATAGGGTGGTTTATATAGGGAAATATTTACAGACTTCCCTTGAACATGTGTCATAGGGAAAATATCAAAAAATATCTCTAGATCATGTCTGCAGAAATATCTATGTAATAACTGTCTTTAACTCATCGTTGGGCTGGAAATTAATACATAAATATCTAAAAAAGAGCTTTGCTGAGGCAGCTGGAACTCAAGTCATGCAACTGAGGGCCGTGCATTCAATCCTTTTGTCTGTATCGTTCAGGCGGTTCTGCTGTCCTTAAGTGGTTTTAAGATATTTTAATATGCGCTGGTGAGCTTTGATGGCTCTGACCTGCTTTATTTATCTTTGCGCAATCCCTTTGTTTCCATCTGCTTTGTGTTTAAAGTCCCCTGCTGATATTCATAACTGATACTCTTTGTCAGTTCACTAATGCTCTTTCGCTGTCGAATCAGGCATTCTCTTTCCTCTGAAACACTTCAAACTGTCCAATCGCCCCTGCTTTATCTCCTGTGAAAGAATTAATACAACCTCTAGGTGCATGATATTTCTTTATCTAGTTGTGACACAGCAAGAACCTCCACATATTTAAAAAACCAGAATAGGCGTTGTCAGCTGGAGATCTCATAACAATTATTTTTTCGGGAATGTTTACCCAGATCATAATCGCTTCTTGAATTTTTGTTTTTTTGATGGGAAGTTGCTTGGCATTCAATTCTCTTGATTAAATCAGGATGATGCAATATTTGCAGAGATCTGTGTGAGCAATAATAACTTACTTATGATATAGGTCGGGTGAGATTCACCGCTTATCACTTTTGAAGTTCGAAGTGTTTTGAGAGATTACAAATTATATTGCTCAGTGATTTATGAAGTCGTACAGGGCACTGAGTTGAGCTAATAATAAGTGTAATCTCATTTTGATTATAATAACTCAAGAACTTCAGTATGATACATTAATAGATTCTCGGCGCTGGTAGGTAATCTACAAACTCGTTAATTTTGCTTTAGCTGACCTGATCCAGAATTGAATTGGGCTGTTGTGGGTTCCCTGAAACGATGATGCTGCTGCAATAATAATTGCTGGGTATTTGATCCACCTATCACCTTCTTGATGGTGTGAGATATATGATTAACAATGTTGCCAGGCAGAAGCAGCAATTAGAGGTCTACTGTGCCAACCAAGTGTTAGACACCCATTATTCTCCTCAAAATGTCATATTTATTTAGTAAGAGAATGAATGGTGTATCTATGAAGCATGAATGCTTTACAACATTCTCAAAAAGTTCTTTACTCTAGATCATCTTATTTTTCAAGGTACCATTGCCACTTCGATCTGTATCACTTGAGAAATTTTCCAGATGAAGAACGTGTGGCACAATGTAGTTTGGAGAAGAAGAGTCAAAATTGACAACATGGGCTAATGCTCGATAGTGAGATTGAACTATCTGAATGAAAATTTGTCTTCTCAAGTGTCACTTGTCTTAAATTGGACCTCATCTACCCATCTGCTTTGGTACAAGAAACCTTCTTTCTTTTCGAATAGCATGGATTTCTTGCAATCAAGCCAGTTGCACCAGAAGAGAAGTTCATTTTTGTATCTCCATCTGTATTTTGTTCAAAGTTTTATCATATGTTGATCTCTGTTCGAACTTCCTCAGCCTCCATGATATCATCACAAAGAAACTGCAAATTTTTTAGCTTTGTGGAAGGCGATGTGGTATAATACTTGCAATTCAAAAGTTTCAGATCCAAAATGTTCTATCCCAACTGACTACTGAAACCCTGAGCTGAAAGATATTATACCAAATAAACCGACCATGTTACTGCCTCTAGGAAATTCCAATCAAGTTGCCTCAAACATTTTGATGCTTTCTCATTTCCCTCAACTGAAAGTGTTTCTAGGTGGCACATCACAGCCTTTAGAAGACAAATGTGCACACTGTCTAAAAGTGTATTCACAGACCTATAGTTTAAAGCTCCCAGGAAATCATCAAGACTGAAGGGACTTAAAAATAACAAATTGCTAAACCTTCTGAGACAGTTATACATAGAAAATAGGTCAGGAATTGAACTCTCTGGTAAAGGGAGATCTCCTGAAGATTGAGGCAAAGGTTTCATTGGAGGCAGAGGAAAATCATTTGATTTTGATAATAGCAAGATTTTGGCCTGAATCTTCAGTATCAGAAGCATCACTGCTAGAATATGCATCTTCGTTACTGACATGGAAGCTCTCTCCTGACCAAGAATTATCTTTCTCGATATCAGAATCACTCTCTTGACTAATGATATGTACATATGTGTTATGAGCACTATTCTTCTGGAGTCTCTTTTTATGCTGATCAAGAGAAACTGCAGTTTGATATGGCAATTTTATTGGTAAACTAGATCCTGGATGTTCAATGCCTACTTCGTTCTTCAGAGAAGAACCACTAGACCCATTTCTAGAATTTCCCCTCCCACGGCGCCACTTTGCATCCTCAAGCCTAGTGACCTTTGTTATATCAGTAACATGAACACATCGATGCTCAACAGGCTTGTTCTTCAACTGAACATGGTGCTACTGAACATGGTGCTCTGATGGACGGCCATCCTTCTTCGAAACTTGGATAGTAACAACCATATGTAGCTTCTGCTTCTCATGGGCCTGAACTGTCTTCAACACATGAACAAGGTCTTCTTGGTGATAATCTGAGCCCTTGAGTATTGATTCCATTTCACATTAAATGGCTGCCAATTGGATCCATTATAAGGTCTAAGATATTCTGTACTGTATCATCCTCTAACACCTTGCCCTTTTTTTATAACATTGTTTTCAGAACCACCCAAAAGGATAGTTATCACCCTTACCACCGCTTCTTTGTTTGCCTCTAGTAATTTCAAAATGGTCTGTAAGACGAGACTGCCAAAGGTGTCTACTCATAGAACTGCAACATCATTTTTGGAATATTCTAAGATCTTGCTTGCAACAACCTTCAACAGATTTGGAGAAGCCTGCAATGATGTCTTGTCCAGTTTATTTTTAGGCAACTGTGATGACAAACCACTCAACCTGTTCGCTGGAGTAGATGTAATGTTTGTCTGAATGAATTTTATCCTGAAATTTAAGCAGTGTTCCATGACATAGACATAGAATGCTGCGTAAGACATGTTATCCTGACTGATTTAATTGCCATAGAAGGGATAATTTTGATTCAATTTCTTTGGATTCTCAGGAGTGCAGGCTGTAGATCTTTGTGATGCACTCTGTCCTGAACACACAGAAGATTGTTGTAGCCTTTTATCAACACAGGGTGTAATATTGCTTTGATTTAGAATCATCTCTTACACAACCATCTAAAACAAAACTATAGGTTAGTATTCCCTTGTAGTAGTAGTAGAAAACGCTGAGCTAGTTATGGTTATATTTCAACCAATGGAGGGGATATGTATTTAGGGGGATCTTGTATATGTTTTTAGTATGGGGAGGGAAGAATAACTAGGATTTATATAATAAGTTTAGAAGTTAATATGCAATTTGATCAGAAAGCGCTAAGGATAGAAATCTTAGGCTTTTAAAGGGGAAATAAGACTTTTTTAGCGGATTAGGGGAAGTTAGCGAGTGTTTGAGGAAAGAAGGGAAATTCATACATGCCTTGCTTGAGCTCCTCCAAATGGAAACTACCTTATGCTTGAGATGCGAATGAATATGACGCTTGAGAACATGAAATGAAATGGATCACAAGCCATGATTCTGCCACCACAACGCTACCTACCCGGCCTACTCACCTAGAATTTTTTCTTCTTTTGGTTTGGGTGAACTTGAACTATCATACCCAGCCTTTCAACATTTCTTTCAGCTATCCTCCTATCTAAATCGATCCTTTTCTCTTCCGGGGCTCAGATTAAGCTGATGAGCGCCCTTGTTTCTCTACCTATTTACCAATCCGCCAAGTTTTAAGCTTGTTTGGCTAGATATTCATCTCTATATTCTAAAGCAAGCAATTGAAACCCAGGGAAGCCAAGTTTAAATTGTTTGGCCTTCCCTTGACTGAACAAATCTTCAAAATTGGGATAACTTATCCAAATGAAACTCTGTGGAAATATGGAACCTTTGTAGTAATAAAAAGATGACATATTTGGCATGCAAATAGTCAATCATGAAATATGAACACCTATTGCAATAGGAGGCTAACAGTGGCTCCACTTGGGGATGGACTTTTCTCGTGAAAAGCCAAGAACAGCAGGTCAGACTGCCTTGATCTTCTATTGTCATTGTAGACTGCAACACTTCTTGGTTGGCCGCTAAATGACTTGGTTCCTTGAGGCCCAGACATAGCGCTCTCATGAATTGAATCATTGTGCACATATAGCACTGCCTGCTTTATTCTGCGTGCTTATTACTACATGTTTCTCTACCTGAGTACTACCTGAGTCTAGCTTCAAAACATGTCACAAAAAATCGAGTTTTTTCCTATTCTGTTTTGAAAAGGGTTGTTGATGTAAAAAACTGAAAGTGCTCCTTTCTTTTGATACTAGTGACTGAAAAATTGTAAGCTGAAAAACAGTTTCTTTTTAACTGAATCACTGTATATGACAGCGCTGCTCTTGCTATATTCTGAGTTCTCTTTGCATGTACCAAGCTGCCTTAGGAAGTCTTCTGTTTTGGCAAATTCACATGACCTGACAAATGGAAGTGATGATTTGGAAAAGGCCACCTGATTTGGTAATACTTATTGGCAATGCATCACGGTTAGCCAACACTTTATCATGAACTGACTGATGTTAAAAGGCAGTATCAATATGAAAAACCAAGAGAAACCTTAGCATCAACATGCTTATGAATGTTTTGATGATTGTTTTGATGAATTAGGAAATCCGTTAGAAAACTGAATGGAAGCAGCTTTAGCAGCATGTATTGGTGTCTCCTGTAATGTTACCCAAATCCTCTAAAACAACATAAAAAGGAGAAAGCACCAATCCCCTAAACCAAAACTTAAATGGCCCCTCTGAAAAATAGTAGCTGCATGCAGAGCCTCAGTCAATCTTCACTGATAAGTATATTGTTCGCACAAACCAAAGGCATGCATAGAAACCTGTTTTACCCGTCAAAACAAAAATTGAGTATGACATGATGGTCATGTAGCCAAAATATAAAATTCCAGAAACAAGCTTTGTCATCTCCAGCTTGGTGAAGAAATAGAATGTGGCATAGAGAAACAAGTAAAATGCTGAGGAGCCTGCAGTCAAATAAGATCTCCACCACTAGTTCTAATCTTCGCTGCACAATTGGAAGTAGCACAGGACAATGGTGATCTCTGCACATGTAATAATGAGGATCACAAAGACAATGAACAGGAACCCAAATATATAGTAGAACTGATGCAGCTATATTGAAGTTAATATGAAGAACAGTTCAATGAATACAGCTCCAAAAGGCAAAATGCCTCCAATTAGTATTGAGAAAATGGGCCACATATACCAAGCTTGCTCTGGAATCTGCCTGGGGATTTTATTGGTCTTCACTGGATCCTCAATTGCAGGTTTCTTGTAGCCAAAGTAGCTGCCAATAAAAACCAAAGGCACGGAAATTCCAAACCACAAAAAGACTAAAGCAAACACAGTCCCAAAAGGTACAGCACCAGAAGATTTCTCACCCCAGATCAATGCATTCAATACAAAGAAAATGCAGAAAACGATTCCAGGAGACGTGAAAGCAATCTTTAGTGTGTTTTTCTTCCATTCTGCACCCTTGAACATCTTTATATAGATCGGCAGAGGAGTAGCCAACGAACAACTCCCATGAACACCCATAATAGAACCATAGCTGTCATCAACCCACCACGGTTGGAAGGAGAAAGGAAACCAAGCATAGCAAATATCATTGTAACAAGTGTCATTTCAAAAACTGAACACCAGTTCCTACAAACACACAAAGCAAGCTTGAATGAGTAGGGGGCCTAAACACATCTGCATGGACCAATTTCCATCTTATCTCTTCTTGTGCTTCGTCTTGTGTCTCCAACTGGTTGTATTTTGAGATATCCCTATACAAAGTTCTCATCATGATCATTGCCACCGTGCCAGAGAGGAAGAGAACAATCGTCATTGAATTAATAATGGAGAACCAATGTATTTGATCATCTTTGAATGTTCACACTCATAGCCCTTTGAGTCATCTTCTCTGTCTCTTCAGAAGTGTAAATAATACCGTCTGCACAATGCTATAGAACCCCACTTATTATGGTTGTCGAGAGAATGTTTTTTGTAAAGAGTTGGATTGAATTATCAAATCTTTGACGACTTTTGGAGACGGTCTTCAGCACATTTTATCCACCTTATTCCTACTTTAACAAGGATGATTTTACGCTAAGAACCTTATTCCTGAAGCTTTCTAACTCCGTAAATAAGAGGCATAGTGGACATACATTAGTACAAGTGTTAGGCACAAGACATGTCATTTGATCATTCTGAGGTTACCTCCGTAAAATAAGAGCTACAATGGACATAAAAGGTGTTAAGCATAGGATAATGATGATCTCTCAATAACTTTTAAAATTGGGCTGCATGACATCCAACAGAACCTCGCAAATATGTTAGAGAGAATGACTTCAGAGAAAGTGGCCTCGGTGAAACATCAACATTCTGGAGTTTTTCCTCGAGGAGGTAATGGAGGCAAGGGAGGTAGCCGCAAGTCCTGTTCACAATCTCTAATATTATTCTTAGAGTTACTCATAGAAATAGCAAGAGCCAGATTTCTTTTGCTAGAATGCATTGTTTTATTGGATATTCCTGCAATGTTGTTTCGAGAAGGGCAGAAACAGTGCCGATCCCAATTGGGTCCATGGGCTAACAAATGCCTTCGCTTCTTATTGTAAGGATTCTCTGGTTTGGCAAGATCCTTGAATGAAAACTGCATCTAACAAATTTTTGAAGGACTTTGATTTTCCAGAGATGAAATTTGATATGCTCCTTTTGATAGGCAATGATCCTCCATTGAGCTTAGAGTGTCAAGAGGCCCCTTGAACGAGCTATGGACCTCCATATCGCCTGAGCCTTCCTCGTTACAAATGGTCAATCTAGAAGGATTTCCAATACTGCTGATGCTAATTTCCCCTATTGACGACAGTGAGGAAAAAGACGCAGAGTCTCCATCGTTTACATTAAATGCACTTTCATTATCAGGACAAAATTGTCCATCTGGGCTCTCCTCAAAATGCTTGGATAATCCCTTGGATTCATTTTCATAAATTGAACAATTGATCATGGGCTTCTGGTTAACACCCATGGGCATATTGCGTATCATTTCCAATACAGAAAACGGACAGAAGAGAGCACATAATTTCTCAGAAACACACCATATGGATATATATCAGTGCTCAGAGTGCTGTGGATGGATTCATTGAAATCAGGGGTCGTGCTGAGGCTGTGAATTTTCCTTGCACATTACCCACAACGTTTATCTCTAAATAAGACTTATGGCTTTTTAGATCGCACAAAGGTTAATTTAGAGCATAAGCCTAGTTTGATAAAAGCTAGAAGACATGGTCTGATGCCAAATAAGGAAATGTGTCTGGATGTGTCCAAACAAAAATTTGAAGGGCAGTCTGCAGACAGAAAAACAAACTTTACAATATCAACATTGGCATTAACTTGTTTGCACACCAGAGAAAGTTTCACATGCCAAATCTGGACCTGGTAGTTCTATGCCAAAGTAAACAGTCATCTCAAAAAGAAATGCAACGTAAATGGTACCCTTGTGGTTAGTAGGTCTGAGAGTGGTGCGCTTGGAGGTCCAGGATCTACACACGATAATTACCACTGAAAATGCCATTGATCTTTTTCGCTCTAGGTTATAAATGAGTAGAATTGAGGTGCTTTTTGAATCTATGGATATACCAAAATAACTGTAAGAATCATCCACACAGAGGACTTAAGTGGACAGGAGAGGAAAGAAAATAGAGATGTTGAAGATCCATTCAATAAATGTGGTAAAAGCAGTGACAACATCCTTGACAAAAAATTGTATTGATACTGCGGCAGTATTTCCCACAGGCAACCAAGTTTCTGACTGTCCCTTGGATAGATTTTCTCAAGTTCCAATTCTGAAAATAGATGATGAAAGAAGGATGGTGTGGATGCAATCATTGCCTTCCTTTGAGCTCAGAAGACTAGAGAAGCTTTTCAAAAATAAAACCTTCAAAAATTTCAGATACTATATCCTGTGAGAGAGCTTCAACAACATCTTCTCAAGAAATTTCTAGCTGGCCTGAAAAAAGGTTTTCACAGGGTACAAGGTCTGAAATAATGATATCACCATGTACTGATGGTTCTCAAACAGAATCTGGTTCACCAAATCCTGTGACAATTGTTTCTTTATGTATCAAAAAATGTGAACTTGTTGTTATTTGTTATAGAAACACTGTTTCCATAAATTTTTGGTTCCAAGCAATCGATTGCTTATATACATAAAACAAAACAAACAAAAAAGGAAAGTGCTGACATATATACAAATAATAACCTACAAATATACACAGGGGCATTGTATCCTTTAAAAGGGATCTCGATAATGTTTCAACATTCGGCCATTGACAGGGTCGTCCTCCACTGTGCTGTCATCTGTAGATTTGAGAAAATACGTGTTATTGCCCTGCACAACGCTAATGACAAATGGGCCTTTCCATAAAAAATCGAACTTTGCATGCTTCCCCTTATCTTCTCTTCGTGAGTCCCACCGCAAAACTTTGTTGCCAACAGAAAAATCCTCAGCCTTAGTCCTCTTGTCAAATATTTTCTTTAGCTTGTCTTGTAAGATCTGAGCTTTGTTGTAAACTTGCTCTCTAGTTTGCTGAAGATGAATGGTCTGATTAATTCTTCGTTGAATATAATTTGGTTCATCTTGAATTTCCCGTAGTAGCTTGATAACAGGAATGCCCAAAGAAGATGGAAATCTGGCCTCCATACCATATACTAACTCATAAGGGCTCATCCCAATGGACCTCTTGGTTGACAATCTGTTTACCCAAAGGGCATTGATAAGTTTTTTGTGCCAGTTCTTCTTGTTTTCTTCCAGCATTTTCTTGATGATATTAATCAAGCTCTTGTTGGAAGATTCAGCCAAGCCATTGCCTTGAGGATAATAGGCTGTGGAGTGGCCCAGGGTGATGTGGAATTTACGGCAAAAATTAATCATTTTTTTGGATTTGAAGGTAGCGGCGTTATCTGTAATGATTTTCTTAGGGTAGCCAAATCTGGAGAGGATATTGGTTTCGAGAGATTGGATAATGGTGGAGTCATTAGCTTGCCTACATGGTATGGCTTCAATCCACGTCGTGAAATAGTCAGTGGCTGTAAGAATCCATTTGTGTTGGCCTGAGGAAGAGGGATGGATTTCTCCGATGAAGTCAAGACCCCATTGTTGGAAAGGTTTTTCGGTTGAGATGGGTCTAAGGGGCAAGGGCAGTAGCTTTATTTTGTCTTCGAAGATCTGGCATTTGTGGCATGAGGCAACAAACTTTTTTACATCCGCAAACAAAGAGGGCCAATAGAAACCTGCCCTTAAGATCTCGTCAGCAGTGGACTTCCAATATAAATGTCCTCCAGAGTCCCCTGCATGGAACTCTTTCATAACATGGTCAGTTTCATTGATAGTTAAACAATTCAGCAATATTCCTTCATGGTTTTTCCAAAACAAAGCACTATCTATGACACAAAATTTTGACACCTTCATTTTTAAAAATCTCTTTTTGGTCTTGGACAATCCTGGAGGAGCACACAGGTTTAACAATATGTAACAAATATCAGCATACCATGGGGATTGCAAAAAGGTCTCATTGATCTGTGGAGTCACCAGCTCCTGTTCATTGTCCAGCTGGTTAATGTCTAAGGCTTGAAAATTGGTTTTAGATAGCAGTTTGGCTAAACCTTGTCCCTTTATGAGCTAGGTGGGTCTTATTTCAATGTCATATTCAAGGATATTGGCAATCCACTTGCCTCTTTTTCCTTCTAGTCCCTCTTGAGTTAATATTTCTTTTACGACAACATTTGGGACATAGGCGATCACATGTGAATATAAAATGTAAACTCGGAAATCCTTGATTGCCTTAACGAGAGCATAGGCCTGCTTCTCCATGATTTGGTACTTCAAAGGAGCATCTCTAAGGGCTCTTCTAAAAAATGAAATTGGTTTCTCGTTTCCTTGGTCATCCTTTTGCAGAAGGACAACAACTATCATGTGATCTGAAGCAAAAGAAAAGATGATAAAATCCTTATCAAACTGTGGGCTCGTGAGGACCGGAGTTTGGGTTAGTGCAATTTTAATACTCTCAAATGCTTGCTTGACCTCTAGAGTCCATTTCACCTTGGAATCTTTCTTCAACATGTTGCTTAACAGTCTTAACAGCTCAGCCAAGTTTGGGATAAATCTCCTTAGGAAATTGATTTTTCCAAGGAATGCTTGCAACTCTTTGATGTTTCTTGGATAAGGGATTTGCAGAATGGCTTGAATTCTTTCCGGATCAATTATGATGCCATCTTTTGAAATAATATGGCCTAGAAGCTTGCCTTCCTCAAGGCCGAAGAGGGACTTCTTGGGGTTTAAGGAAATGCCATATTTCCTACATGTCATGAATACTTGCCTGAGGTGCTTGAGGTGCTCTTGGTCAGATTTGGAGAAAGGAGTTAAGTCATCGAGATAGATAACCAAGAAATCATGGATTTCCCTAGAAAATGCAATGTCCATGGCCCTTTGAAAGGTAGCGCCTGCATTCTTTAGTCCAAAAGGCATCTTCACATATTTAAATGTTCCCCATGGTGTTGTAAAGGTTGTCTTGTCTTGGTCATCTGGGTGAACAAGTATTTGATTGAAACCTGAAAAGCCATCTAGCAAAGAGATTCTGGATGACCCCACTACTCTTTGGAGAATGTGGTCCATTTTGGGTAATGGGTAGTGGTCTTTAAGGGAGACTTGGTTCAGATTTCTTAACTCTACACAAAGCCTAATCTCACCTGTCTTCTTTCTTGTGGGAACAAGATTGGATACCCATTCTGAAAATCTAATGGGTGCTATAATGCCAGCCTCAAACATTCTTTTCACTTCCTTTTCAATCAAAGGGAGAAGGACTGGATTGATTCTCCTTAGTTTTTGTTTGAAGGGCTTTTGATTTGGTGCTAGAGGGATGGTATGTTGGATAACCGAGGTGTCATAGGACTTCAAGTCCTCATAAATCCAAGCGAATACATCTTGGAACTCTTTGAATAGGTCAATATACTTTGGTTTTTGATCAGGTGGCAAAGATTTGGACATTTTAATCATTTTGGGCTTCTCTGCTGTTCCAATATTACAGTCTTCAATTGCAGTATTTTGAGGTTGCATTTTTGGTTTTTTGGGAACAACGTTTACATCAAATATGTCTTCTAATGGGGTGAGACCAGCGGGTAAAAAAGTGTCTTTTAAATCAATGATTTCGGCCTCTGTTTCAGCTATTTCCCCTAAGTGTATATGCCTGAGCTCTTGCATGTTTTTGGCATCAAAAATGGTTGGGCATAGCATTTTTCTAGCCTTTTCAGCTGTTAGGGTTTGCTGATTTTGGGTTGTTGTTTGTTGTTGGTCACCCATGGCATCCATGTCAATGTTTAATTTTGAAAACTCTTGCTGCATAGTCAAAAAGTTGTTGATTTGTGCATCGTCCTCAGAAACTTGCCAATCTTTAATATTGTTACGGACAACAGGCCTATGTTTTAACTCAGCAGTGAAGTGGTGATTGGGCTAGAAGGGAAACTTGCAAGTGCTAGCGAAGGTGGCTAGACTGTGAGCATGGATGTTATGGCTTATCGATATCTTGGCAAGCTTAGATTCAATGAAGTAATTGAGTACTTCTGTGGCAGCAGTCCTATAAGCTCTCAGCTTGTTGTCATTGGTGACAAAGTTGCCTTTCATTTGTTGGATTATTAAGTCGGAGTCACCTAGAATGGAAATTTTTGTAGCTCCAAGAGCTTTGATGAGTTTAAGGCCTAAAAGGAGGGCCTCATACTCTGCCATGTTCTTGGTGCATTTGAAATTCAATGTATAGGCATGACCCTCTGCATGGTCATTTTGGGCGTTATGGATCCATACTCTTGGTCTTGGCTAGCATTGGGAGTTGAAATCATCATTGGAGCGGGCGGATTTGAATTTCCTGTTTCAGGAGGATCTCCTTGTGTGGTGGTTGCATTGTTTGCTTTGGCAGTTTCTTGGGTAAGGGGAACCAATTCCTCAGTTATACCTGCTTCTTGTTCTAAATCCAAAGGCTTATCATCAGTTGGGGGACTATCATCATCATTGAACAGAATAAATGAATCCATATCAGAATGGATTGAGTAAATGGGAAAGTTTTGGGGCTTTTCCTCACTACTCACCACATACTTCATCAATGTTTCTCTATACAATCTCTTTGGTTGCCCAAAGACTGAGATAATGGCGTAAGAGAGGTCTAATTGAAGGGATCCTTGGAGTTTTGCTCCCCAAGATCTTGACAAGAGCATCCCATACTTTGGTGGAATGTCAGCAACCACTACGTCCATTAGAATTGTTTTGCTGGGATACTGGACTAAAGACACACATAGATCTTTGATTAAACCTAAACACTTGACCTGACTTGAGTCAAAGGAGAATAGGTCTTCGTATGGTCTTGTGATATAAAGGTTCAACTTTTCCATTACTGCTTTGGGCATAAGATTGTGTGAGGCCCCTGAATCAAACATAGCATTGTGCAAAACTTTGTCATGTATATGTAGGCTTACATAAAAGGGTAGAACAACTCCATATGCTGGTTTCCGTTAACCTCAGGACCGAATAACAGCTCAGGTGTATCATCTAAAACATTGACATCATCTTTGGTCTCTGGCATTTGAAGTGTTTTTTAGATTTGTTACCTATACACATCATGTTTGGCAAGCTCAGAGAGGGGGATGGAAATTTTGAGCTTGCTTATTTCTGCTTCTAGGTTAAATGGTTTCTCCAATGGAGTCTTTGTGTTGGTGGTGGCTGATTTTCCCCTTTCATGTGTATTTTCTGTGATTTCCTCTTGATTATCAGCGTTATGGTGAGTGATACCTTGTGGTATCTCTGTTTTGGGAAGGTTTTGCGGAGTGCTATTAAAATCTTCTTTTGTGGGAGAAGATAGCAAAGGCTGATCATTAGCGGGCTGCATGTCTGTTATGTCTTCCATAGTTACTTCCTGCAGGTTTGGGATCGTCTCATCAGCTGGTTCTGTAATAACAATCGTGCGTTTAATATTCTTGGGCTAATTTGTTTGCTTTTGTTTGACGGGCTCGGGCACATCAATTGTTCTAGTCCTTAGTTTGTATTGCTTGTGCACTTCATACACAGTAGAGTCATAGCCTTGTTTGAAGTCAAAAGACTCTTCGATTTGAGTGTGAAATTTACCAAAGTCTTGATCGTCTTGGTTTTGTTGGATAAGATCGCAGTCTTCTTGTGTTAAGAAAACCTTCTATTCACTCTTTGAACCCACCCAGTTTATATGAGTATCTTCTAATGGCTCACTAGATGTAGATGCCTCCGTGTAGTTCTCTTGGAATGGAGGTCTTATATTATGATCTGGGCTGGATCGTCCAACATTTGGGTTGTGAGTTTTCCTAAAATTTGGGTTCCTAATAGTGTTGGCTTGTGGCGCATCCCATGTAGACTTTCTCTCAACGGTTTCTATTCTATCTCCTAGTCTGTGCATGCCACTGAGAATAGCATCGATTTTTTGGTCTAGGGCTGATGGTTCCTCTTTAAAGGTGGTTCTTCTCTCGGCTCTCGCTCTATTTCTTTTGGAAATTAAGTTTGCCTCTATGCTCACAGCAACGTCTTGCATCTCTTCCAGGCTTTGAGGGGCTCTTTCCCTTAACTGATAAGCCATGTCAGTATTAAAGCCATCGGGCAATTTATATAAAGCAAGATCAGGTGGAGGCCTAAGGTTCTATGGGATTGCATTGTAGACATTGTTAAACCAGTAGTCCAACACAGCTTCCTGAGGGCCTCTTTTAATGGTGTCATATTCAGACAATATGTGCAATGGGTCTTTCTTCTTCTCCCATCTATTGATAAATGTGTGGTATAAGACTTCTGGATTTGCTACGGAATTGGCTGGGAGTGCTCTAAACCAAGGCCTGACATCACTTGTCAAACTTTGGACAAAAATCCTCATTCTAACACTGTCGTCATCAATTTCATAGCTCTCAAAGTAATCCTACATTTTCTTTGTATGCTGAAGGGCCGTGCAGGCACTGGTGCCATCAAAATAAGTTATTTTAGTCTGGTAGTCCTGAGGCATAGCCCCGGGGTTTCCAAGCAGCTGCAAAGGGGCATATCTATTAGCCATATTTACAGGGATAAGTGGAACTGCAGGGATGAACGGAACAGTTGGAACAACTGGGATAATAGGAGTTGTGGACGAGGTGGATGATGAAGTAGGGAAAATAGGGGATGAGTGAAAAAGAACTTTGACAGGGGTTGAAAAGATGCTTGGCTGAAATTTCTCAGGACAAGAATCAGCTAAATCCTCTCTTTGCTCTATCTTCCTGAGGTTTCTAGGGATTAAATTTGGATTTTCAGAAGTAGCTAGGGGATTTGGGTCCGAATTCGACCTTGTATTACGTGAATGATTTTTGGGAGCCAGCTTCCAACTTGATAGTTGAAGTTATTTCAAAAGGTCCCCAGTTGAGTCGCCATTATGTTATCACTTAGGTTGTCCCTTGGTTCCTTAAGGGATACGACTGAGGTAACACCAGACCAATCTTTCGACTGCGGGTCCTAGCCTACCTGCAATCAGAGAGGGCTCTTGCTTCGTAATTTAGCTTTGTTTAGGGTGATATTAGGCTAGTTATTGAGTACAAGGGGTTTTGTTTTTTGGTGGGAAAGAGAATGGCTTCAATAGAGAGGTAATGCATCGTGCGATAAATTTCAAACCATTGGGCATGGAGTCAGAGGAGCGGGACTACTGGTGTGTTTTTCTTGGTCATGAGGGGGATATGGAGCAGATAGCTGCTCATGAAACAATTATTCGGGCTAAAAAGGATGAAGTGGAGGTCAGAGATGTAAGGCAACTAAGATATCTTTGATCTGGCTGACCGAGGTAAGGTGAATGGATTCTATCTAGGAACAGTTAAGATTTCCTAAATAACAATCATACATGGGTGATAAAGAACTAATATGAGCCATGAGGTATTCATATTAAAGCTTTAGTAAGAATAAAACATATAGAACATTGCAAAAATTTAGTGTAAAGAGTTGTAAGGCAAATTGTAGATTGGTCCTCCTTTCTGCAATCGAAAATAGTGATAATGATACCAACATATATAAATTGATATTACAAAGGCAAGAGACACTTTATTAGTCCATATGACAACATAAGAATTCCATGATCACCCTCCAGGCATTTAAAAAGAAGCATAGTAGACAGTCCATTATCTAAACTCTTGAGTAATCTTTGATCTTTCAGCAAAAAAACTTTCAATAATTCAGCGCAGGTATGGAGTGTAGCAAATCAACCAGCCAGATTGAAAATTTAAAGAAATGAGAGGCAAAAGAATCTCTTATTTAGCATAACAGCATGAAGGTGAAAGAGCTTTGTCTAGGAGCTATCAAAAATTTCTTAGATAAGTGCCAAAACATGGGTGAATTCGAGGAGATATGAGGCAAAGGGAATTCATGTTCATTACCAGTTCAGATGAAAACATAAAGAAATAGCAGACCTTGAGCATAAAGTGTGTCTCAACAAATTCTAAACTAATCTTTCTATCTGCTATTTAGATGGTGATATGAGCATGTTATGAGCATAAAACATTAAAAAAAATAGAGATGAGAGGCACTTATTGAGTCATGTTGTAGCTCTAGAATTCCGTAATGCCCCCTTCAAACATTAAAACACAGCACACAGTCCATTTTCCAAACTTCAGCAGTCTTTGATTAAGGAAATCATACCAGATGTACATAACTAGTCCCTCTCAGAGTCTATCCACCTATTCTTTCTTTTTTTCCCACTCAAGACTGACTATAGGGTGGTTTATATAGGGAAATATTTACAGACTTCCCTTGAACAGGTGTCATAGGGAAAATATCAAAAAATATCTCTATATCATATCTGCAAAAATATCTATGTAATAACTCTCTTTAACTCATCATTTGGCTGGAAATTAATACATAAATATCTAAAAAAGAGTTGCACTGAGGCAGCTGGCAACTCAAGTCATGCAACTGAGGGCTGCACTTTGAATCCTTTTTTCTGTATCGTTCAGGCGGTTCTGCTGTCCTTAAGTGGTTTTAAGATATTTTAATATGCGCTGGTGAGCTTTGATGGCTCTGACCTGCTTTATTTATCTTTGCGCAATCCCTTTGTTGCCATCTACTTTGTGTTTAAAGTCCCCTACTGATATTCATAACTGGTACTCTTTGTCGGTTCGCTAATGCTCTTTCGCTATCGAATCAGGCATTCTCTTCCCTCTGAAACACTTCAAACTGTCCAATCGCCCTTGCTTTATCTCCTGTGAAAGAATTAATACAACCTCCAGGTGTATGATATTTCTTTATCTGGCTGTGACACAGCAAGAACCTCCACATATTTAAAAAACCAGAACAGGCATTGTCAGCTGGAGATCTCATAGCAATTGTTTTTTTGGGAGTGTTATACCCAGATCATAATCGCTTCTTGATTTTTTTTTTTTTGACGGGAAGTTGCTTGGAATTCAATTCTCTTGATTACATTAGGACGATGCAATATTGGCAGAGATCTCTGTGAGCAATAATAACTTACTTATGATATAGGCCGAGTGAGATTCACCGCTTCTGACTTTTGAAGTTCGAAGTGTTTTGAGAGATTACAAATTATATCGCTTAGTGATTTATGAAGTCGTACAGGGCACTGAGTCGAGCTAATATTAAGTGTAATCTAATTTTGCTTATAATAACTCAAGAACTTCAGTATGATACATTAATAGATTCTTGGTGTTGGTAGGTAATCTACGGACTCATTAATTTTGCTTTAGCTAACCTGATCCGGAATTGAATTGGGCTGTTGTGGGTTCCCTGAAACGATGATGCTGCGGCAATAATAATTGCTGGGTATTTGATCCACCTATCACCTTCTTGATGGTGTGAGATAGATGATTAACAGCGTTGCCAGGCAGAAGCAGCAATTAGAGGTCTACTGTGCCAACCAAGTGTTAGACACCCATTATTCTCCTCAAAATGTCATATTTATTTAGTAAGAGAATGAATGGTGTATCTCTGAAGCATGAATGCTTTACAACATTCTCAAAAAGTTCTTTACTCTAGATCATCTTATTTCTCAAGGTACCATTACCACTTCGATCTGTATCACTTGAGAAATTTCCAGATGAAGAACGTGTGGCACAATCTAGTTTGGAGAAGCATAGTCAGAATTGACAACATGGGCTAATGCTCGATAGTGAGATTGAACTATCTGAATGAAAATTTGTCTTCTCGAGTGTCACTTGTCTTAAATTGGACCTCCTCTACCCATCTGCTTTGGTACAAGAAACATTCTTTCTTTTCGAATAACATGGATTTCTTGCAATCAAGCCAGTTGCACCAGAAGAGAAGTTCATTTTTGTATCTCCATCTGTATTTTGTTCAAAGTTTACTCGTATGTTGATCTTTGTTCGAACTTCCTCAGCCTCCATGATATCATCACAAAGAAATTGCAAAATTTTTAGCTTTGTGGAAGGCGATGTGGTATAATACTCGCATTTCAAAAGTTTTAGATCTAAAATGTTCTGTCCCAACTGACTCCTGAAACCCTGAGCTGAAAGATATTGTACCAAATAAACCGGCCATGTTATTGCCTCTAGGAAATTCCAATCAAGTTTCCTCAAACATTTTGATGCTTTCTCATTGCCCTCAACTGGAAGTGTTTCTAGGTGGCACCTCACAGCCTTTAGAAGACAAATGTGCACACTGTCCAGAAGTGTATTCGCAGACCCATAGTTTAAAGCTCCCACGAAATCATCAAGACTGAAGGGACTTAAAAATAACAAATTGCTGAACCTTCTGAGAAAGATATACACAGAAAACAGGTCAGGAATTGAACTCTCTGGTAAAGGGAGATCTCCTGAAGATTGAGGCAAAGGTTTCATTGGAGGCAGAGGAAAATCATTTGATTTTGATAATAGAAATATTTTGGCCTGAATCTTCAGTATCAGAAGCATCACTGCTAGAATATGCATCTTCGTTACTGACATGCAAGCTCCCTTCTGACCAAGCATTATCTTTCTCGATATCAGAATCACTCTCTTGACTAATGATATGTACAGATGTGTTACGAGCACTATTCTTCTGGAGTCTCTTTTTCTGTTGATCAAGAGAAACTAGAGTTTGATATGGCAATTTTATTGGTAAACTAGATCCTGGACGTTCAATGCCTACTTCGTTCTTCAGAGAAGAACCACTAGACCCATTTCTAGACTTTCCCCTCCCACGGTGCCGCTCTACATCCTCAAGCCCAGTGACCTCTGTTATATCAGTAACATGAACACATCAATGCTCAACAGGCCTGTTCTTCAACTGAACATGGCGCTCTGATGGACGGCCAACCTTCTTCGAAACTTGGATAGTAACAACCATATGTAGCTTCTGCTTCTCATGGGACTGAACTGTCTTCAACACATGAACAAGGTCTTCTGGGTGATAATCTGAGTCCTCGAGTATTGATTCCATTTCACATTAAATGGCTACCAATTAGATCCATTATAAGGTCTAAGACATTTTGTACTATAGCATCCTCTAACTCCTTGCCCTTTTTTTATAACATTGTTTTCAGAACCACCCAAAAGGACAGTTATCACCCTTATCACCGCTTCTTTCTTTGCCTCTAGTAATTTCAAAATGGTCTGTAAGACGAGACTGCCAAAGATGTCTACTCATAGAACTGCAACATCATTTTTGGAATATTCTAAGATCTTTCTTGCAACAACCTTCAATAGATTTGGAGAAGCTTGCAATGATGTCTTGTCCAGTTTCTCTTTAGGCAACTGTGATGACAACCCACTCAACCTGTCTGCTGGAGTAGAGGTAATGTTTGTCTGAATGAATTTTATCCTGAAATTTAAGCAATGTTCCATGACAGAGACATAGAAGGCTACGTAAGACATGTGATCCTGACTGATTTAATTGCCATAGAAGGGAGAATGTTGATTCATTGTCTTTGGATTCTCAGGAGTGCAGGATGTAGATCTTTGTGATGCACTCTGTCCTAAACACACAGAAGATTGATGTAGCCTTTTATCAGCACAGGGTGTAATATTTCTTTGATTTAGAATCATGTCTTACACAACCATCTAAAATAGAACTATAGGTTAGTAGTCCCTTGTAGTAGTAGCAGAAAACGCTGAGCTAGTTATGGTTATATTTCAACCAATGGAGGGGATATGTATTTAGGGGGATCTTGTATATGTTTTTAGTATGGGGAGGGAAGAATAACTGGGATTTATATAATAAGTTTAGAATTTAATATGCAATTTGATCAGAAAGTGCTAAGGATATAAATCTTAGGCTTTTAAAGGGGAAATAGGAATTTTTTAGCGGATTAGGGGAAGTTAGCGAGTGTTTGAGGAAAGAAGGTAAATTCAGACATGCTTCGCTTGAGCTCCTCCAAATGGAAACTGCCTTATGCTTGAGATGCAAACGGATATGACGCTTGAGAACATGAAATGAAACGGATCACAAGCCATGATTCTGCCACCACAAGGCTACCTACCCGGCCTACTCACCTAGCATTTTTTCTTCTTTTGGTTTGGGTGCACTTGAACTAGCATACCCAGCCTTTCAACCTTTCTTTCAACTGTCCTCCTATCTAAATCGATCCTTGTCTGTTCCGGCGCTCAGATTAAGCCGATGAGCGCCCTTGTTTCTCTACCTATTTACCAATCCGCCAAGTTCTAAGCTTGTTTGGCCAGATATTCATCTCTATATTCTAAAGCAAGCAATTGAAACCCAGGGAAGCCAAGTTTAAACTGTTTGGCCTTCCCTTGACCGAACAAATCTTCAAAATTGGAATAACTTATCCAAATGAAATTCTGTGGAAATATGGAACCTTTGCAGTAATAAAAAGATGGCATATTTGGCATGCAAACAGTCAATCATGAAATATGAACACCTAATGCAATAGGAGGCTAATAGGCAGAACGTGCGGCAACCGTTCGGAGGTGCCGATGAGCTGGGCAACCAAGTTTGCTGATGAATGTAAAAGTTGGCTAAGTGCAAATTTGGGGTTTCCTCAAGATTTAACTTATATATATATATATATATATATATATATATATATATATATATATATATATATATATATATATAATAATATTATATATATATACGGGTAGACTCATATTTCAGGGAGTTGCCCCTCTCTTTATATTGTTGTGCATTTATACATGTTAATGCTGTTATTATGAATGTTTATGGTTTTCATCGTGTATAAAGGATAAAATTAATACTTGGTAATGAAGAAATAAACTAAGTACAAATGTTAGGCATAGTCCATGACTGAGAGTATTGGTGAAAAGAAAAGGGTCGGTGGTGCCGCACCTCACTATAGTGCGGTTGGAAGAGTACCACTAGTGTAGGGGCATGACAGGTGGTATCAGAGCTAATGAATGACAGGAAGCTAATCCCACTGCACTAACGTGAAAAGTGGTATCAAAGCTGGTTCAGAAATCTGAAGGGTGATTCAGGTTTGCAAAGGGAAGTGTAATACTTTGTGACGGGTTTAGCAGAGGTGAAGCATCTTGCTTGGGTCAAGTTGAATGACAAGGCATTTCAGGTTTGGAAGAATGCGAAGGAAAGCTCTTGTTGACCTTGTATAGGTTGAAGCGGATGAAAGAAGATAACCCACGGATTCGAGATAAACTTGAAGTCTTGGAAGGAAATGTTGAAGACGAACTTCTTCGACTTGGTTGGAAAATGGAGTAGGATGAAGCTACATATTGCGATGACGAAGAAGAGGAAGTCGTGATAGTTGAGGATGTTGCAGATATGACAACGATGCACGAGGAACTTGAGACTGATCAAGTTGGACCAGGATTGTGCAGTTTACAGACATGGGTGAATGAGGAAACTCACATGGAGGAGCCTCACGATGAAGTAAGTACTATTTATACTTGTGTTTCAGTTGAGCATTTGGTAGAAGAACCATATGCAGGGAAGAGCAAGATCAGTTTGCCGATGCTAGGGAGGATCTTACCATGGATGTCTATGATGAGACCTTTTATGGAAAAGCAAGGACCATTGACTATTGCAAGACTTGTTGGGGTTATTTTTGACCTTATGATAGAAGGTACAAGGGCCCATGCCAATGGAGGAACATGATGATCATTGCGGAAGAATGGGTCATGCTTTAGCCATATGGAGAAATTAGCTAAGTGCCTGGCATGACTCATGGATAGATTAGAGGAGGGCACACACTTGAGTATGATGATACTTGGGTGGATTTCTCATGGCCAAGACCAAGAGGAAGTCTGGATGGAACTTTTAGCAGGGGAGCCATGATGGAAGAGACTCGTGATGTGGTGATGATATGGTTGGGTGATCGAGTTCACTAGATCGGATTTACAAACTTGGATGAGGATGACCGATTGTTGTGATGGGTCTACCTAGTAGGACAACATGGGCAACTTGTGTCATGGACATTAGGTTGGAGACATGGAGCACGACAGTCTTATGCAGGGACATTATGCAGGAGCACTTGTAGAGGTGTCACTTATGGGCATCCAATGAGGAGTGCTAAGGCAGAGATGTTGTGTAGGTGGATTTGCTGATGTGACATGGACATGTTTTACTTATGATCCGATGGAGAGGTTGTGAACTTGGGTACAACAAGGCCATGGACTTGGTTGGAATTGTGAGCAGACTATGGAGCATTCCTACTACATGGAGAGCTGAGGCATCTTGCAGAGACCTTTGGGCCGAGAGTTGTATGCTTGTTGGGATGATGGTTGGGGTTGACTCATGGAGCTCATGATGACATGAGGTTTTGACTTTCAGGGAATTCATATTATGGTGGACTTGGAGGATCTGATGCGTTGAGGAGCTGAGGTCAGGGACTTTGATGTAGGATGGGGTGCATACTTTTGAGTACATGTATGGGTGTGCTTGAAAGAGTGACTTGATGAGGAGGATCGATATGAGACACTGTGGAGTGACAAAGTTGCAGCGATGATGATGCCTTGGTGGAAACACTTGGGCATGGGTTGAGCCAAGACTTAACCACTTTTGGCACATGGGAGCTAATTGATATATGATCATAGGCAACACATGGGAGACGAGATAGGTGTATACTTGTTTTTGTGATAGACTTGGGGGATGGCATGTTACATATATGATGGAGGTTGCTTCATGGACCTGGATGTGGCACATTGAGAGTCAGGATTGATGAGAGGATCTCTTCACTTTGAGGAGATGGATGTTTTGCAGATGGATGATGATGTTGGGATAGATGTGGCTGATTTCATGCAGCACATTGGTACCAAACATCATGGGCAGCATGTTGCAGATGAGATGGAGACTACTTCATGGACCTAGGCATGGCTTACTTATATGGAGATGGATTCTTGATCGAGTTGATGTTGTGACAAGAGTCTGAGAAACGATTGATGATGGAATGAGGATGTGCATTCTTATGATTTGAGCAGATAGTTGGACTGGCCACCCGACTAGTTCAAATCATGGGGTTTGGAAGTGTGTGGAGATGTGTTAGCATGATGTTGGTGTATCATGGCAGCAGTTCACACGATGATGATACATGAGGAGGTTGACACGATAGGTTGCGGTGGGAATGTAGCTTGAGATGGAGGGGTCAGCCTTCCACAATGGGAGCAGCATGAGGAGATTGCAGCAGATGTGGTTGATGATCATGGATTGAGGAGACTTTTTGATATATGACATACCGATGGAGCATATTCCTTGGTACGGATATCTTGGTGACCGATGGTTACTGGGATGAGAGATTGTTGAGGACGACAATGATTTCAAGTGGGGGAGAATGTGAGGACCACGAGCTACAGGGCGCATGGATGGACGAACTGTGGCGCGGTGGACGGTCACGTGAAGTGAAACAAAGGTTATGTGATGTGTTTTGGGTGACATGTTTATATGCCATGTGGGTGGTTCCAGGTGACTCGATGAGTGGGCGAGCCGACAAGCGAACCACCACACGGGTGGGAAGTCTCGTGGTGGCCGACGGATAAGTTTGATGAAATGAATATAAGCTGATGCATTATGAATGAGTTGATGGGTTGGCCTGGGTGCCCTACTCAAGGTGCGATGCATATGAATAGAAGAGGATGAGTTGGATTTTGGCAATTCAAACTTGGACGTGGAGTCTTGGTGAGCAGTGCGAAGTCTACGGTTGAGGAGCAGGTCGGTGTGTGGATGTGCTCGCATGATGGGCAGGTCGAGCTGAGACTTGGTGAACGTATCATGCAGACCGAGTAGGGCGTTCGTGTGAGAATCGTGTGGACCGTGCTGAGGGCGTGCCCACCGAACGACGGACAGTCTGAACGAAGGCACGAGGGCATGTGGTAAACTGAATGGAGGGTTGTGCGATGTAACGGAGATGTGCTCAGTGAACGAAGAGTTGGCAAACCAGGTAAAATGAAGTGTTGGGCTTGTGAATGGGGGGTGCAACTGGCGTACGGAGGGTGCCCAAGTTGGGTGACACGGACACGAGGAGCGTGTCCAAGTTGGGAAAATGACATGGAGATTGGATGAATGAAGTGATGGGTTTGGTGAATGGGAGGTGCGACCGATGTGTAGAGGGCCCCCATGTTGCATGACACGGACATGAGGAGCACACTCAAGTTGGGCAAACGACACGGTTCATTTGACGAGTTGAACGAAGGCATTCGGGAGTAAACGGAGAGTCAGGAAGAACATGCAGCGACTGTGTGGAGGTGTTGATGAGCTGAGCAACCGGGTTTGCCGATGCATGTAAAAGTTGGCTGTGTAAATTTGGGGTTTCCTCAAGATTTAACTTATATATATTGATACAGGCAGACTCCTATTGCAGGGAGTTGCCCCTTTATTTATACTATTGTGCATATATACATGTTAATGTTGTTATGATGAATGTTTATGGTTTTCATTGTGTATAAAGGATAAACTTAATACTTGGTAACGAAGAAATAAACTAAGTAGGAATGTTAGGCATAGTCCATGACCGTGAGTATTGGTGAAAAGAAAAAGGTCGGTGGTGTCACACCTCGCTATAGTGCGGTTGGAAGAGTACCGCTAGTGTAGGAGGGTGACATGGTAGATCTGGAGTTAAGATGGATCTAGGCTAATTTTAGTGAGCACACATACTCCTTGAGTTATGAAAATTTAGAGAAAATTACTATTAAAACAAACTAATAAATTATTAAAATATGTTTTTATTCCTATTTTTTTACAGAAAGAAACTATTTTTTATGAGAAATAATTAAGAAAGAAAAAATGTAAACTAATGAGTAAGAGGAAAAATAATATATATATATATATATATATATATAATATATATATATATATATATATATATATATATATATATATATATATATATATATTCATATATATATATATATTTCATCATAACTATACTTTTAATTATTAATATTATTATTTTGTAAGTTAAAGTTTTTCATTTATGAAAAAATATTACAATACTACCCACTATTTTCCAAAATCCTACCAGCCTCACTCTTACCAATTGTTTTGGCTAGTAGATAGTTTCCATAGATGATTACACCATGCAAAAATGAGTTGGAAATCCAAAATCAGAAAGTAACACAAAACCAAAAAACCATCGAGATTAATACACAACAGAGGCCCATTATGATTTTGAAGAGGTTGTTGGAGCAAGATTATCTAGTCGTGACCCAGAGGGTGACAAAGGTTGTAATTCACAATGAACATGCTTTTCCATATGGGCTAGTTGACTTTCCAAATAGTCCAGATATTCTTACATGCATCATTGTCCCCTTTGAATACTAGAGAATCTATCCTATATATACCACTGATTATGTTGAATATCATCCATGAAAGAAATGGTTGCATTTTGATCATAATGTTTATCTCTAAGAAGTTATTCCAAAAGTATTTTAAGTTTTCCATGCTAGAAGAAATTATTCACCTAGCCAATATTGTCCTCCTGTAAGCTAGGGGATTGAACTAGGTGAGATGTTGTTGCCTCTTCTTAGGTAAGAACCTCTGGGAAAGAACGACTAGTTTGACCCCTCTCACAAATCTCCTCATGAGATTGACCATGTTAGCATGGCATGATGAAACTCACCAAGGAATAAGTAAACAAAAGGTTATGCTGGGCACAAAGAAACCAAAGAGTAATGACCACCCCCACCACCCAAGAAGAACACCTCCACGGGAAATACCAAACTCTCATGAGACCATAACATGCAACTTATTGTGATCCCAAGGAGGGAGAGGGTGTAAAAAACCCTGGGCTATAGATAAGGAAGACACAGATCTAGTAGTAACACTCTTGTTAGATTATAGTTGGGTTGCTGAATCAAATTAGATTAAGGGGAAAGCCAACCAACCACGACAAATCTATCTGGACAAACAACCTAGATTGAGACTAATATAGGGGATATTGACCACATAATGAAAGAGCCATTGCACCATAAAAGCTAAGACAACAAAAAAATTGAGAGAGAAGCAAAGATTAAAAAAAAAACCAACACAAATCAACACTAGTAAGCAAGAGCTAGACCAGGAAGAGATTCCAAATTACCTCAAATGCATACTGTGAGAGGGAGGGAGGTGAAACTGTATATCATATACAAAGAAGGAAATCTTGTTGGCTTAAGGGGGCTTGACCTAGGTTCAGAGCTGTTCACGCGTGTTATCCGGGAATAGTGCCCACTCGGATGCTGTTATTCCCACTAAGATGGGTGGCTATCTTAGAAACAAATAATAAAAGTCTACTATTGTTTCCTTTTATGAAAATAGACGAGAGGAGAATCAAGAGGACCAACCTGAGTCTTGCGCTTGATTTCCTCTCCTTCTTGATAGAGCTTCGTCGCTTCTTCTTTGTCTGCCCAGCTTCAAAAGAACCTGTGGAATCACAACAACATACTACTATCCAAGAGACAAAGATCTAAATTCATAAATAATACAGGATCAGATGTGTATTAACGATATACATGCATATATAAACAAGCACACAAGAATATGGAAGGAAACAAGAATAGCTTTATTCAGATGAAAAGTAGCAAGAGGATTACAATCATGTGCTCTGAGCCAGCATCATCCTCCAGCTAAGAAGCCCTTCTTCACCTCAAGCAAAGCTTAGATCACCTAACGCTGTGAATGTACACCAGAAAACCAACAACACTTCTCTTTAAGATACAAAATTCTAGCCTTTGGATCTCTGTGATGAGGGATCCATATATAGATGATTACAAAGAGGTGAGTCATCTTCTGGGATCTTGATTAGTGTTTTCTCTCTAATAGTTCCTGCTTCCACTTGGAGAATGATGATCTCTTACTCATCCTTGGTCAAAAATAAAGAGGCAAGTGTCAAAGGGGAAGCTTCCAGAAGATTCCATGATCTTCCACCTCGCATTTTTGTCCCTGCCATTTGTCCATTTCCGACCATAACATCCTACAGAGGAGCAAATCAGTATGCATCGCACCTTGTACACTGGGAAGGTGATATGCATCGCACCCCCTGCATTGAGCTTTCAGTATGGTCCAGTTTTGACCATTTATGAGTAGTTTTCAGTGGAGAACTTTTGGGAGATGATGTAATCAGTTGACCTTGTTCCTTTAGGCAGTGAAGCAACACTTTTAGGGACTTAGGAGCCCTCAGTTTTGGACATTTATGATTGGGGTTGAAGTTCCCAAAAATGTCTATAACAGTTTCCCCCTAAAGCATGAGGTCGTTAATCTTTCTGATGTCGGGTGAAATGCTTTACTATGAGGATCTGAAGTTTTTCCGAGCTGGGAGATGACCTGTAATAAGATACAATACAATACATTATTTTGAAAACAATTTTTTTTTTTATGATCTAACTGAGGCGGACATTCCCATGCTCAGCTTTATAAATTCATTTTCATGTACATAGGACAGAAAACTGTCTGTGTGATAGACTGATGATATGGACACATCATCCTTTGATTGGGATGATCATCTGTTCGACAATGATGTACACTTGATGTCTTTATATTCCTAAATATATCGCAGCCCTGATGGATGAAACTAGATCTCGAGTCTTCAAAAATCGTTCAATCTTCACTTGGAGTACAAGTCGATCCATGTGAAAGTTGTTCTGGAGTCGAACATGGAAAGACATCGCCTGATTACCAGCCAATGATGTAAGATGTTAACAGGCGCAAGAGGAATCACCAATAATGACAATGACCCTCAAGGTACTACAGTACAATTCACGTGGTGTGAAAAAGGACTTGGTGTCAAACACCACGTAAAATCTCTCGGTCGAAGGCCATTGATGTAAACCTGTCGCCGAAAGTGAGAAAATTTCCATTGAGGTATGCAAGCTTCAAAGTACTGGAAGGGTTGTTCCTAAGTCAACTTCTTGGATAATGAGCTGATGTCGGCAAGAAGTGACCTGTTGCAGGAGGGCCTTAATGAATCCCACATCAACGACATGGAATGAAGCAAATGATTTTGGAGGTGAAAACAAACTGACGATACAGGGTTCAGGGTGGCGGTCATGAAGGAATGAAGCGTGAATGTATTGCAGTGGGTGAGACACAGGTGAATTGTCTGAATGACTTCTCTTGAACATATCAGAGACACTGACGATGGATTGGTAGCGTTAACCCCAAAGATGGATGGTGTGACGGACCAATGGTGATGACCAGTGAATGGAACAACCCAACCTGACATGGATGTGGAAGGAAAGTGTCATGTTCAAGAGCGACTTGCCACCAACAAAGTTTCTTCAAGTTTTCTTCCCAATTTTACCCAGTCATTGATGACCAGTACCTCTTTATTTTTGTCAAGCTTGAGGACGATAACAGATGCTTGTTCTATAATCCTCCCTTTGGGCGAACCTGTCGCTATATTTTAGCGAGCCTAGCGACAGTGAAATTCGTTCTCGCCCATTTGGATGAATTTGTCGCTATTCGGTTTTAACGAGTTTAACGACAAAGATAACTTGGTTCTTTCAATTTTAGAGAGTTTGAAAGAAACGGAAAGCAGACTCCAAAGATTATTTTTCGTTGTATAATCCCTTAAGTCCAAAAAACCGTAAAATAATACAAAAGGGATGAATTTTTGATAGTTTTAACGAGCCGAACAAGACAAGCACTCGATCTTTTTGTGTAATAATCCCTCAGGTCCAAAAGGATTAAAATCTAGAGGAGGGATAGCACTTGCGATGCCTTTAACGAGCCGGAGAGGCCAATCGCTCGGCAACCTTTTCATATTTTAAGAGTCAGGTGAAAAGAGCTTAAAGAAGACTCGTTTTCGAGGAACGAGTGATGGTTTCGGGTAGTAGCTGATTCCAGGTGTCACAAGGATGGCTAACAGAATCACTCTTTGCAGATGTTCCTCGAAGGGGTAAACAATCATATGGGGGTGAATGATTGGCTAGAAATAGAGTGGAGGTGATGGCGAGAACACGACCAAGGCTCAAAAGCTGGCGATAAGGCATTCACAATGGTTATTTACCAGTTCATTTTTTAATAAGCTTAAATGCTGGGGGGAACATTTGCTCATGACTTATGTTTATTTTTTAACGAGCTTAAACACTGGGAGAAAAATTTGCTCATGACTTATGTTTAGTTTTTAATGAACTTGAACTCTGCGACAACATTGTTCGCCAGTTGTATGATAAGAAATGTCTCATTCGAGATGCTATTTTGAAGTGGCTTACATCTCTCAAGCTTTGCCACGGATCCTTTCTTTATGCAAGTTAGGAAATGACTAGCCTGACGGGTTTAATGGGTTAGAGGTCCTAAAAATTTAAAAAATAAATAGCCGCTCTTCACTTGCATGTGGAAAGGTTTGCATGCCCCCAAGTATAGTGAAAAATTTCCAGATTACCAAGAAAGTTCTATCCGCGTAGCAGATAAAATGCTTCCTTGGCGATGTCTATCGAAACAGACAAAGGTGAATGGCGCAAATGCATTCCACTCACATAACTTTAACGAAGGTATCTTATTCCAGTCTGTTCCCATTTTCCTGTGAGGAAGGGTTCGCCAGACTAGTCATATATCCCTCACGGAAATCCACTTTATACCCAAGGTTTTCCTGCTGAAACAGATCAGGGTGCATGCCCCCTGGGTTTCAGTCACACCTTCCCGAATCACTCCCGCTCATCAGGTGGACGGATTGGAGATCGATGAGACATTTCTTGCGTGAAAAGACCATTTAGGGACAGGATTTGACTATTTGCGATGTTTGATCCGGGGAATGACATTTGGTCCATGAGCTTGACCATTCTGCCTTTGTGCAGAAAACACATTACTCTAAAGAGTGAGGAGACGATGGCTCCCATGCAATAAATATAGTCGCATCGAAGGAGTATATTATAATCTAAAGGTCCTTGAACTACCATAACATTCATGTGAACAATTTTCCTTCTCAGAGTAATGGGCACATTTGGAAGGATCCCTAAAGGTCGACTGGTTCCCTTGTCGAAGCCTGTCAGATTTCTCATTTCAGGCTAAAGCGATGGCGAACCAAGCGCTTTCCAAGCAGTTAAGGAAAGGATACTCACAGAAACCCCTTCATCAATGATGGTACCAACCATGACCATTCTGTAAGCTTGTACAATAATTCTGAATGGTACACTGGCTGGTAAACGGGGTCTGCCTAGTAGATTCCAGTCGAAGGAAACGACTAGGTTTCTTGGTGGTGGGACCAATTAGACGACCGGATATGACTCTGATCAACTTCCTTCCTGCGATAAAGGAATGGGAGGACTGCCCCCAAGTTCATCGGAGTCTGTGTTGATGAAAAGAATTTGAACGGTGTCATTCTCTTTCTCTTCAGTGACGGTATCATTCGAAGATGAACACTCTGAAGGCAAGACTAGGTCAACTTCCGTATCGACCCTTTGACTTTCGTATGGAATGGATTCAGAGGGTTCCTTTTCAATGATAGACTCTTCGGCCGACCACAATGATGGGCCAGCCGGATTTTCAATCAGTGGAGGACTTGGCAAGAGTTTTTTATATCTAGGAGGAAGTCGTAGCGGTGAAACCGGATGATCATCCAAAACTCTCTTAGCCTCGTCAAGGAAGGGAAAACGGTGGATGGTGTGATTTCCTTCACACAACTTCCAAGGAAGTTTATGATTCCTTCTTTGTCCATGTGCTTCACTTTCACTCGTTGATGGTGAGCATTCAACATGATCGCCAGAGGTTGATGCTACCGGATTGTGCAAACGAGGAGACGAGTCCCTTAAGATCTGAGGGATGCAGGGACAATCTCGGTGATAGTGGTCTCCATTGCAAATGACACAAGGAGATTTAGGTTTTGAATGTGTGGTGTGAGGAATTTTGCTAGACGACACTTGGTCGCTCCCTTTTGATTTTGGTTCCTTTTTCTTCTTTTCTTTTTTCTCTTTCTGCTTCTTCTTCTTCTCAGTGACTTGATTTTTAGCTTTATTGACTTTATCAAGCGAAGAGGAAGGAGGAGAGGGAGAATCAGATGAAGTAGAAGGTTGGGAGGCAACTCTAGTGTCGTTTAGTTTCTGATTAGACTGTTCAGGAATTACTGGATTCTGAACGACAAAGGTAGAGAAGAGCTAGACAGGCAAACCAATTGTCAACTCTGGAAGTGACAAAGTGGCCATATGGGGTGGACCAACATCTCCCCAAGAGGAGAAGGGACTAGGATTTCCTTCAAGGGGAAATCCTTGGTTAGTAGACTCCATTTTCTCAACCTGAAGATCAACAGGGGAATTTGTGAAATTATTCCGATTTAAAATAATTTTTTAGATGCTTTGACACAACTTGTTTTTTCAATTTTAAAGAGTCGAGAAAAAACAAAAGATGACTGTAGTCACCTTAGATTTTTATTGAGCCTGAAGTGACAAGTGCTCAGAGGACCTTTTCCTTTAAGGAGTCCGAAAAGGAGCAAAATGGACTTCTCTGGAGATCTAGGCAGAGAGGATTACCAAACCTATCACAAAACTGTAGAATACTTTTTACAGTACGACAGTCAATATTCACGAATGTTGTGTTCGGTGCATTGTGATCGATAGGGCGACAGACACAGCTTGCTAAGGATAAATGATGCAGCCTATTGTGGTCTCCCAATATATACTCGATGGTACGTGGGAGCACAAGTCCGTACTGGCACTTGCCGTTAAAAACAACAGTTACCAGGTTTTACGACGCCAGAATACATCTCTAGCCTAGACCTCTAGATGTTGTGCGTTAAGTTCCAAAGCGTTGTTAGGTTCATTGAATTTATTTTAAGTTGATCTTGCTTAGCAATTTTCCTTTCAGGTTCACCACGTGATGTATAAATAATTCCTAAAATGCAGTTTAAGATGATAAACAAACGTTTGATATTCTTTCAACAATGAAAATCCTAGCTACTAAAGGGAAGAAAGTCAAGAATCTTTTCTTCATAGAGCACAGAGCACACACTAAATGCACAGTCCTAAATCAAGCCAAGCAATCAAAATGCAAATGCACATGCATGTATTTGTTTTCAGCCTTCTTAATGTGTGAATGACGTTAAGAAATCTATGTGCAAAACTGAATTACTTTTAAAGCGACAATACTGAACAAAATTCTTTTTCAAAACGAAGTGAAAGCAAGAGAGACACTTTGCGATTTTGAAATGGAAATTTCTTTTTGACACTTTAAAACTAATAATTCAAATCCTATGCAATAGTAAATGTATAATCGACTATCAAGAACAATGGTATTTCTTTCTAAAACTGAAAACGAAAGCTACAACACTTTCAGATCTAGAGACGACAGTCCGACTATGCTACTTTTTGCAAAAGAGAACTAAAAACGATGCACAATACATAATTTTTTTTATAGTTCTTTGCACTAAGGAGGCGGAATAATGTAAGAGAAGGGGGTTCTCATAGAAGTAAATTGACTGCAGACAACAAAACTCTTGAATAAGACTGAAAATAGAGAGAAAAATCCACAGTTGGAGGGTAAAGTTAACCCTCCCTGACCATCGCACCTGTTACATAGTGAACTCAGTATGTAGCGCACCTACTGCACTCGGGAAGTGCGATGCATACAGAGTGCGTTGAAGGCAGGGTGCAATGGTAGCAGTGCGAGACTTTGAATGGGATTTCACTCACAGTTTGCAATCTAGTTCATGTGTTTAGGCCGAATAAGTAAAGATCAATGTATGTAAAACACAGGGGTGATCTAAGAGGTTACTAGAGCTACCACTTAGGGCAATTAGATTGTTTGCAGATCTATTGTTTAATTCATAAACAAAACATGGAGATAGAATGAAGTAGCATTGATCTACCTTGCATTTGTATAACAAATGCAGTTCGAAGGCTAGCTAGCTTGACTTCAGGCTCCGTCTGTAAGTTTATAAAAGAAACAAGGATAGATAGGCTAACAAGTAATCTAGTCGCTCCCCAGCAGAGTCGCCATTTTGTTATCCGGGAATAGTGTCCACGCGGATGCTGCTATTCCCACTAAGATGGGTGGCGATCTTAGAAACAAACAATCAAAGTCTACTATTGTTTCCTTTTATGAAAATACACGAGAGGAGAATGAAGAGGACCAACCTGAGTCTTGCGCTTGATCTCCTCTCCTTCTTGATAGAGATTCGTCGCTTCTTCTTTGTCTACCCAGCTTCAAAAGAACCTGTGGAATCACAAAAACATACTAATATCCAAGAGACAAAGATCTAAATTCATAAATAATACAGGATGAGATGTGTATTAACCATATACATGCATATATAAAAAAGTACACAAGAATGTGGAAGGAAACAAGAATAGCTTTATTCAGATGAAAAGTAGCAAGAGGATTACAACCATGTGCTCTAACCCAGCATCATCGTCTAGCTAAGAAGCCCTTCTTCACCTTAAGCAAAGCTTAGATCACCCAACACTGTGAATGTACACCAGAAAACCAACAACACTTCTCTATAAGATACAAAATTCCAGCCTCTAGATCTCTGTGATGAGGGATCCATATATAGATGA